>PVJS01011830.1:0-16862 GCA_004027185.1 Glis glis
CACCCATTCACCCATGTATCCACCTACCCACTCATCTATCTACCCACCCCCCCACCCACCCATTTACCCATAAATCCATCCATTCATCAACCCATACACCTATCCATCCACCTACCCATGCATCTATTGACCCGCCCATCTATCCACCTATCCAGCCATCCACCCACCTATCCACTCTTCCATCCATCCATCCGTCTGTCCATCTGTCCGTCCATCCATCTGTCCATCCATCCATCCATTCATCTATCAACCCATTCATCTACCCATACATGCATCCATCCACCTATCTAGTCATCTATCCACCCACCCACTCATCCACCCACCCATCTATCAGCCTGTCCATCCATCCATCTATCCATCCATCCACCACTCACCCACCTACCCACTCATGCATCCTTCCACCCACCCATTCATCCACCTATCCATCCATCCATCCATCCATCCATCCATCCATCCACTCACCCATCCATCCACTCACCCATCTATCCACCCATCCATCCATCCATCCATCCATCCATCCATCCATCCATCCATCCACTCATCCACCCATCCATCCATCCATCCATCCATCCATCCATCCACTCCTTCATCCATCCATCCATCCATCCATCCATCCATCCATCCATCCACCAATCCTTCCATCCTTCTACCCATCCATCCATCTCTCCACCCATCCATCCTCCACCTGTTGACCGTCTACTGCATGCCAAGCCCTGTGCTCAGTGCTGTGCGGCTGTGTCATGTGGTAGGAGGCACCCCCATCCCTGCCCTGTGGTCTGGTCTAGCCAGGGGAGCAGGGCGCGGCCTCGGCTGTCCAGCAGTCACCCTGCCCACTGTCATCTGAGGACCTGGCCCAACTTCCCCCAACCCAGATTCTCCAGGCACTCCTTCCTCCCCATCGGAATGGCCCAGCCCCTATGGGTGGCCACAGAGGGGCCCTGGGGACAGGGACAGGCCCGCAGCGCCCACCATGGCAGTAACCAGACCCATTTCTGTTTTTGTTTTTGCACAACTCTCCCTCTCCCTCGTGCGCCTCCTTTTCTCCGCTCTCTTCTGTACTTGTTTTCTCCCTTTCTCACCTCCGCCTCCTCCCTGGGCCTCTCCTTCCTCCTTCCTTCCCTCCTCTGGCCCCTGTGAACGCCCTTCCACTCCTCTCACCCCCTGCTTTCCCTTCCTGTCCCCCTTTCCACCTCTGCCTCTGACCCTCACTCCTGGCCCGCCTCTGTCCTGCTGTCCTGTCTCTCTGCATAACGACCTGCCTCTTTCTTTCTCCTCCTGCTTCTCTCCTCCCTCTGCCCTCCTGCCCTGCTCTCCTCTTTGCTTCTCTCTGTCTGTCTATCTGTCTGTCTTCTCTCCATCCCCATCTCACTTCTGTCTCTCTGCCCTGCCCGTGCCACTTGCCAGTCATTGCTTATTCCTGGGAAAAGCGCGAGTAGATTCGGACGCCGGGGCAGTGCCATAGGCATAGGAACCGTGGAGGAGGTTGTCGTCCGCGGGCCGGCTCTGGAGGCTGCCTGCACGCGCTGCTCTCTGCTCACTCTCAGGACGAAGGCCATATTGGGGACGTGGCCCCCTTTCCCCGGGACAGGCCCCAGGGCGTGGAGGATGGAGTGCTGGCAGCTCTGTTGGCACTCAGCACCTACTTTGGGGCCCTTCACCGGGGCCAGAGTCTGTGGCCCTTGCCAGAGGCTTTTGGCCCTGCCCTGGCCCCTGGGACCCTGGTCCAGTCCCTGCCAGGATCTGGTACCCGAAGACCCTCTGCCCAGCTGCACGTCCCCCAATATCGCTGGTTCTGCATGGAGCGCCACCCCAACCCTCTGCCTCGACCCCTTCCCCACTGGCCTGGGGGTCCTGCCCCACCGTGCCCCCTGGGGCCCACCTCCCTGCCTCCCCTAGAAGCTGGCAGCAGGCTTCTGGTGCCGGCCTGCCATGGGGGGGGTGCAAACTGGGTCTTTCCACTGCCAGGTCAGAGCCTCCTCCTGCAGGTTTGAGGGTGCCTAGGCTGGCAGGGCTGGCCTGGGGTGGGGGTGCTGGCGGGCTGCCTCCCTCCCACTGGCTGCCTCAGGCTGCAGGTCCCATGAAGCCCCGGGGCAGGAGAGTGGCCATTCTGAGGACTGGCCTCCTCTGCTCCCAGCACTGCTGCCCTGCCGCCTCGGGACCCACCTTCTCCTGGACTGAGGTCCCTGCTGTGCCCCCTCAGCGGAGGCCCTAGCCCTCTCTGGAAACCAGGGGGGCTGCCTCTGAATGCACATTCTCTCTCCTTTCTTGCTCGTCGCCTCTGCTTTGGGATGGGGCAGCAGGGCCGCAAGGGGAAGTGGGGGGCACTGGGGCTCCCAGGGCAGGTGGGCACTGAGTTGGGTCTCTCCCCGCAGTCACTGATTGTCCCCGGGAAGAGCCCCACGAGGAAGAAGTCAGGCCCTTTTGGCTCCCGCCGCAGCAGCGCCATCGGTATCGAGAACATTCAGGAAGTGCAGGAGAAGAGGTGGGTGAGGTGGGGGGACAGCGCGCTGTCCCCCTCCAGTGACAGCTGTGTGTCGGGCGCCCAGGCCAACCCGTCACAAGCTTGAAGTGCTTTAGTCCACTCAGCGGTCCTGCTGGCTCCTCGGGTCCACACCTGCAGATCCAGAGCTGTGGGCCTCAGGGGTCAAGGGCTTGCCCAGCTCACACAGCCAGCCAGGGCAGGGCGGGGTTGAGCCTGTCTGTCTGGGCCAGTATGCATGCTCTTCCTGCCACTAACCAGGTGCAAGCGAGGCTGGGGCTGCATGTGGGCGGCAAGCCTGTTAGCAGCGGGGCTGCTCCTGGGTGTAAATCCAGACGCCACCAGACTGGGGCTGTGTGATCTTGGGCAAGTCACTGGACTTCTCTGAGCCCCATTATCCCAATCTAAAAAACTGGAATAAGAAAACAGCCAGCAGTGTGGGGCTGTGAGAGTTTGGTGCCACCCGTGTAAAGCGGGGTCCAGGGCACTAAGAATACTCCGAGACCAGAGCCGCACTGTCCTCACAGCCACCAGAGCTCAGAAGGCCACGAATCCTGAGTCCAGGTCTTGGCGCTGCCATGTCCTAGCTGGGCAGCTCAGGGCAGGCCCCTTCCCAGCTCACAACCCCAGTTTCCTTATCTATCACAGGGAACCATCACCCCCGCCCGCCTCCTGTGTAGAGGGCTCAGTGCCCCCCATCTCTGGTGGGGCTAGCCGGGGAGCCTCCAGAGACAGCACCGGGGCAACCCCCAAAGATGCGAGGGGTGGGTATGAGGCAGAGGTGCCCTTGGCTCCCCTCGCCGCCCAGGCCTCACTCCACCCTGCTGCCAGGCCGGGTGCTGAACCCCGCGCTGTCCCCATGTGCTCTGCAGGGAGAGCCCTCCGGCTGGCCAGAAGACCCCAGACAGCGGGCACGTCTCCCAGGAGCCCAAGTCTGAGAACTCTTCCACCCAGAGCTCCCCGGAGATGCCCACCACCAAGAACAGGTCGGGCCCGGGCACGCCGAGCTGGGGCCAGGGAGTGGTGGGCTCATCCTTCCCATCCCAGGACCTGGGGCTGCCCAGGAGTTCTGACCTAGGAGGGTCAGAGAGGCCTGGCCACCCTTGGCTCCTCCTCCAACAGCACCCACCCAGCATCTCCCGCGTGCCAGGCCCCTGCCGGGAATTGTGCATACACAGACCCCGCCTTGACAGCTCCAGTGTGATATAGCTAATAAGCCATTTCCAGGTAGCTTGGCTAGGAGGAAATAAAGCAGGGGCATCATGAAGAATGACGGGATGGGGGTTGATGGGTGTTTAGGGGAGACATCTCCAAGGGTGGCATTTGAATTGAGAGCCAAGCGAGGAGTTAGCCCTGCTAGGACTGGCCTGGCAGAGGGAAGAGGGTTTCAAATAAGGAGGCCAGCTAGTGCAAAGGCCCTGTGGCATGCTGATGGATGGAAAGAGGGCGGTGTGAAGTTGGAGCCAAGTGAATGCGGGGTGGGGCTGGTTGGTGATGGGAAAGAGATCAGAGGTGATTTGGGCTGCTTCACGTTTGGAGGCTGTTATGAAAGCTTTGAGTTTTATCCTAAGTGAGATGAGGAGCCTTTAGAAGATTTTAATTGAGAGACCGATACTTTTTAACCCTGATTGTGGTGCTGTATGGAGAAGGGACTGGTGGGGGGCAGGACCGGAGGCAGGGAGGCCAATGGAGGCTGGCCCATTGGTTCCCCGGGGCTGAGCCCTTCTGGGCTGCGTTGGGCTGCGCTGGGCTGTGTGGGGGCGAGAGCATTTGGCAGGGGCTGAAGTCAGGCAGGTGAGCAGAGAGGCCGCAGAGGGCGAGATGAGGCCCGTAGGACATGAGCGGCTGGTGTTTGAAAGACAGATTTGCTCTCTGGGATCTGAGGGAAGGAGTGAGGCTCCAGGCCAGAGGCACGAAGGCCCTGAGCGTGAATCAAAGCTGTAGGGGCTCCTTAGGCTGCCTGGGTCCCGATCCCTGTTCTCCTTCCCATGGCTGAGCGGCCTTGGACTGTGTGCCCACCCTCTCTGTGCCTTGGCGTCTCCTCCTCTGTGAGATGGGTCTTTTCAGGACCTCAGTGAGACAGCCCAAGTAAAAGTGCTTAGCACAGTGCCTGGCACCAAGTACCTATGCCCCGGATGATCATGGCACTGCTAAGCATTGCTGTCACAGAACACCAGGTCAAGGAAATTGGGCTTTATCTGGGGGCAATGGGGAACCATGACAGGGTGTTGAGCAGGGGAGGGACCTACTCAGATTCATTCACTAGGAAGGGCAGTGGGGGGCGGGGTCTGCACAGGGAGTCCAGGGAGGCTCGGAGGCCGGAGGAGCTATCACAGAGGCTGTGGTGCTTGGCTGGCTATGGGCTGGGCCTCCCTGGGTGGGAGGGTGAGGGAGTGAGGGCTTCGCCCAGGGGTGCTCCTGGTGGGTGCTGGCTAATGGGGTGCTGTCTTGGGCAGAGCGGAGACAGCAGCCCAGAGGGCAGAAGCGCTGAAGGACTTCTCCCGCTCCTCGTCCAGCGCCAGCAGCTTCGCCAGTGTGGTGGAGGAGACGGAGGGCGTGGACGGGGAGGACACAGGCCTGGTGAGCCGCCCGGGGGCCGGGGGTGCGGGGCAGGTGCTCTGTGGTGGCTGGAGGGGGCTCTCTGGTCTCCGGAGACGCTCGGGCAGAAGCCTGAGCCTGGCAATGGCTGAGATGTGATCAGGGGACCGAGCTCAAAGAAGCGGAGCCAACCCTCCCTGCTCCGAACCCTGCACGGCTTCCCGGGCCGCCCCAGAGCCGTCTCCACTGTCGGTGACCCGGTCTCTCCCTTCTTCCCTTGGCTCATCTCTTACTTCGGACATTCCGTACCCCTTTGCAGTCCCCCAAGCACGCCAGGCTGGCCGCACCTCTGGGCCTTTGCACGTGCCATTTCTTCCATCGGGAACTCTCTTCCTGCCTCCTCCTTCCCCTGCCCGGCTGGCTTCTGCGCTTCCTTCTTGCCTGGGTCGCGCACGCCGCCTCCTGGAAGCCTCCCTTTCCTTGCTAGTCCTGGGGAGTCAGCAGCCCTGGGCTTTGCCCTGAGTACCTTTTGCCATTCTTCTTCCAACACACCCGCGCAGGGGGCCTGCTCCTCGCCGGCCCTGCTCCAGGTGCTGTGAGGAGCAGTGCAGACCGAGGCCCGCGCGCCGGGCTCCGCATCTGGAATGGTGCCGCCCCCGCATCTGGAATGGTGCCGCCCCCTTTGCAGCCTGGCTGCCCTCCCGACTCCAGGCAGGGCGGGGCTGGGCTGATTTGAGCCGGTGGCCTGGCCCCGGAGCACATCCTTGAGTGTGTGCTGAATGAATGAATGGGAGTGGGTGGTCTGCCATCCTGTGGTCTCCCGGGGCCAACATTTTGGGGAACTAACTTCCCTCCCCGTATCCCCAGGACAGCGTCTCGTCCTCGGGGACACCCCACAAGCGGGACTCCTTCCTCTACAGCACCTGGCTGGAGGACAGCGTCAGCACCACGAGTGGGGGCAGCTCCCCAGGTACGGGCTGGGCAGCCCCCGCCCGCCACGCAGGGCCCCCGGGGGACAGCGCACAGAGGTGGAGACCAGTTCTCATGCCACATGGGAGACAAGGGCTGGGTCACTGTCCAGGGCAGACCGGAGGGGGAGTAGCTTCTAGAATAGTCTCGGGGGACAATGGGGGGTGGGTGAAGGATGGGGGTCTTGGTGTTGGGGAGCACTGGTGCCGACCGCCCATCCATGCCCCCGTCTCCCCGGTGCCTCCCCGCGGCCAGTGAGGTGGCTCCCTCCTGCCCCCCTCCCCAGGGCCCTCGCGGTCACCCCACCCAGACGCCGGCAAGTCGGGGGACCCTGCGTGTCCCGAGATCAAGATCCAGCTGGAAGCGTCTGAGCAGCAGGTACTCCAGCTGGCACGAGGCCCCCTGGGCTCACCCTGGGGACGCCCCATGGAGGGGGTGGCAGGGGGACCGGGAGGCCGCCCTAGGCCAGGAGGGCTTGGGCCCGTCCAGCCTGGGCACAGCCGATGATGACGTCTGCCGCACTGTGTCTCCCACCCCGCACCCCACGGTGTCGCCTGGCGCTGCCACCTGCCTTGGCCGCTGTCTGTCCACGCAGGGCTGTTAGCCAGACCCCTGGGAAGGTGACGCCGAGCAGGTCAGCCCGGCCCCTGCTCCCGCCTGCTGAGGGGGATCCTCTGCCATCACGGGCGGGGGGCCTGGGGAGCCCCAGGGGCACGGGGAGAGCCAAAGCCTGGAACACCAGGGCAGTCCCTCCCAGGCCGCTGTCCCCTGCATCATGGTGTCTCCGTCGTCCCCTTTCCCTGCAGATGAGGACGCAGAAGCACAAGGCGAAGATGTGTCAAGTCCAGGCAGCCAGGACCTCTGCCCTCAAGGCCACCCCCAGCCCTGGCCACCCCACCTGCCCACCCTCCCCGGCCCACCCATCAGGGCTGTCTCCGCAGGGCGGAGCCATCAGACCTGGGGGTGGGGAAGCTGCTGGCATCGTCCCCACCCCCCAGGCTGGGGTTTGGGCATGGGCAGGGGTTGGTCAGCTGAGGCAGAGCTGCGGGCCTGGCTCGCCCCCACCCTGGGTCTCCATCACCCCTGGGTGCCCCTCTGGACTCGGGGCGCAAGGTGGGAGAGGGGGATGGAGAGAGCTCAGTCCACACAGAGCCTACCATGGAGGCAGCAGGATGGAGGCGTGTGGAGTGAGCACTGGGCTGGGAGACCTGGCTTCTGATTTCGGTTCCACCGTGTGACTCCGGACAAGTCGCTCTCCTTCTCTGGGCGTCTGCTACAAATGGACAATATTATTTCAGAGGTCACTGAAGACTGTGATTCCACGCACCTGCCCCAAAGGGGGAAATGTCCTCCCAGGGAGCGCTCGTCACACTAACATGCTTCTTGAGTCCCCGAGGCCCAGGTGGGCTAAAGGGCAAGGAGTGGCTGTGCCCGTTGCCCCTCTTGGACCCTCAAGCCCTACCACAGATCTGCTGACGCCCTGTCCACTGCCTACACGTGACAGACAAGTGACCCCTTAGCGGGGAGGGGGCCCCCTGGCTCCTCAGGCAGCACCCAGCTTTGCCCCTGCCATCCCATGCTCCTGAGCACCGGGCTGAGGGGCCGAGGCCCTTGCCCGCCGTGGAGGGGTCAGCCAGGCCCAGCTGCTGTGAGTCCGTGTCCTTGTGTGTGTCTGTCCACACTTTTTAGGTGCCACGCCAGAGGCCAGCCTTCCAGCCCCACCACCCACTTTGGAAGCCCCCGTGGCCGTGTGTATGTTGGTAACAGTTGTACAAAATAAATTCTATTTATCGCTATTGTACCCAGCGTTGGGCCTGGCTTTGTGACGCTGCCCAGACCGACCGCGAGCACATGCCCAGAGGTGCCATGGTGGAGGGGGTGAGCCTGTCCCTGTCAGGGACAGCTCCAGGGCCAACCACAAGGTCCGCTGACCGCAGCTCCCTCCCATGGTGCTGCTGTCCCGCCCGCCACCTGCTCCCCGTCCCGCAGTGCGGAGAACATGGCTTTGAAGTCAGGCAGACCTAGGTCTGAGTCCTGGCACCATCACATCTTAGCGGGGTGGTATTGAGAAACGTAATTGGTTTTCACTCCTGTAAAATAGGAGCAACAGGACCCCTGAAAGGGTTTGGTGTGAGGATTCAACGAGCTAGTGCATGCATGTGCCAAGCACACACAGCTGGCGCACAGTAGGTGCTCAATGATGACCTCCGTTCCTCGTGTGAATCCCTAGAATTTGCCTACATGGCCACCAGGGGGCACCACGGGATAGCTAATGGGGAGGGATGGGGGTAGGGAGAGGGCGAGTGGGTCAAAGTCCCCGTCCCAAGAGCTCACAGTGCTGGACAGTAGAATAAAGGGTGGGGAGAGACTGGATAGGGAGGAAGAGGGCTGGGGTCCCTGGGGGCGGAAACTGCACGTGCAGAGGAATGGAGGGTAGAGCGCACCTCGAATTGGGAAGGTGGTGATGGAGGGAACCAGGACATGGGCAGGGATGAGGCCAGAGGCCATGGGGCCTTGAATGCCAGGCCAAGGGACCAGGGCTTTATGCTGAGGGCAACGGGGAGCCATAGAAGAGGCGGGTGGTCACTTCTGGAGCCTGGCTGGGTAGGGTTGGTGAGGGGAGGAGAGGCTCCAGGGGGCTGTTATTGGGGACAGGGGGTGGCCAGGAGCAGTGGGCAGGCTGCAAAGGGTGCATAGGGAGGCCTGGGCAACTGGACCAAGGGACCAGGGACGGTGGTCCAGCTTGTGTTGGTGAGTGAGGGGGGTCCTCTGGGATAGGACCACAAGAGGAGGAGCAGGTTTCCGGGTTGGGTTGAGGGACACTGGCCTTGGGATACACACTGAATTGAGGCCCCGTAGGGTCAGCCATGCTCAGCTTCTCTGGCAGCCAGGCAGCCCCTGCCCGGCTCCGACCCCTCCCCAGGGCCATGCCGAGAGCCCCCCGGGACTCTGGAGAGGGCCATGCCTTTCCTGACCGCCCTTCCACGTCCTTGGCTGCCTCGGGCCACCCAGGGGCCGTGACTCACACCCAAACCCCGACCCTGCCCAGCTGGGTTTGGCCCAGGCTGCTCTGGGCTCAGTGGGCCCTCTGAACCCGCCCCAGTCCCAGCTCAGCCTCAGCCTCCCGCTGTTCTCAGTGCCCCGGGGCCCAGCCTCTGTCCCCACAGAGGGTCCGCACAGGGTCACCACGCCCGCTGAGAGCTCCCGGGGACTCGCTGGAGTCCCTTCACCTAATAATTTTGGCGCTCTGGGCCTCTGCTTCCTCATCTGGACAGGATGGATGCTAGGGTTGTTTTTTACAGCCCTGGGACGAACCCAGGGCCTCGTGCACACTAGGCAAGCGCGCTGCACTGAGTCGCAGGCCCGGCCCTGGATGCCAACAGTTCTGCCCTCATTGGTACCGGGCGTGAGGACTCAACGAGGCCTCACCGGGCTCTTGGTACCGCCGTGCCCAGTGCTGTGTCGGGCGGAGGTGGAAGCCAACCCTGTACCAGATCCTCAGTTACCTTTCAGAGGATGTGGGCTGGGGTCAGAGCGTGGAGGACACCATAACCAGGCCCCGCATGGAGGTCGGACAGGAGGCTCGCGGAGGGGCAGCTATCAAGTACTTCCCTGAGCCTCGGTGTCCCCAGCTTTGCTGGGGGTGACCACCTCTTGTACCTGTTCCCCGGCTCTACTCCGTAGCTGAGATGGAGCGGTGGGGCCTGTTTCGGCAGAGCAGGTGAGGAGCTTGGTGACAGAACCCACCCTGGCCCTCTCCCTGGCCCGGCTGTGCCAGGCCGGGTCTGTGGCGGGGAGGGGACCAGGCCAGAGTCCAGCCCAGGTCCCCACCCCTGGACTCCAAGGCGGGGCCCGGGAGGCTGAGGACGAATCTGACCTCTGGGATCAAAGTGTCTAGCAGTGTTTCTGTTGCGACCGCGCCAGTTCTGTGCCTGCTCTGGGTTCTGAGGTGGGGAGGGCGAGCCGGGACACTGGCCCGAGGCTGGAAATAGGACTTGGGTGGGGGGCACCGGGCTCCGGGAAACCCTGGGCTCAGCTTAGAAATAACCCGGGTGAGGCCGGGCGTGGTGGCGCATGCTTGTAATCCCAGTACTTGGGAGGCAGAGACCGGAGGATCCGGGTTCGCGGCCAACCTCAGCTCTCTCTCTCTCTCTCTCTCTCTCTCTCTACTTAGTGAGGCCCTCCGCAACTTCGTGAGACCCGGTTTCAAAATAAAGCATAAAAAAAAATAGGGCCGGGGGTGAAGCGCAGAGGTAGAACGCCCCTGCGTTCAATCCCCGGTACCGCAAAAAAAAAAAAAAAAAAAAGAAAGAAATAACCTGGGTGGTGGGGCCAGGCGTGGTGGCACATGCCTCTAATCCCAGTACTTAGGAGACTGAGACAGGAGGATCGCAGGTTCGAGGACAACCTTGGCAACCTAGTGAGACCCTCAGCAACATAAGGAGACCCTGTTTCCAAACAAAAAATGATAAAGGGTTAGAGGTATAGGTTAGAGGTAGCACCTCTGGGTTCAATCTCTAGTACCACCAAAAAACAAAACAAACAAAACCATGATAGAAACAGTAATGGGGGACCCCTGGCAGAATCCCTCCACACCTCATAGCTGGGACCTCCCCATTTCTCAGAGTCTACTTCCTCACCTGTGAAATAGAACAAGCCCTTGAACAGATGTCACACCTCTAAGGTTCCTTGCATGGTGCCCGCCTGGCACAGAACCCTGCCCAAAATGAGGGTCTCCCCACCCCCATCATAGCCAGGGTATCCCTGGACATCCGTGTCCAACCCCAGGGCAACTTTGCCAAGAGATGGCTGCAGGCCCGGGCTGGCCTGGTGCCGGGGCACTGGGACCTGGCTGTTCTCTACTGGTCAGGCCACAGGGGGTGCTCGGCCAGGGACCCTGGAATGTGGAGGTCCCTCCCTCCGTCCTTGCGCCTGCCCTACCGAGGGGACAGCCCAGGACGGAGCCTCCTGAAATAACCAGATCTGGTTAGCAAGGCTAATTTTAAAAGCCACACTGGCTGCCCCATGGGCCCTTCTGGGAAGCCATGAATGTGCCTGTGTGTCCCGGGGAGGGGCTCCGAATGGACTCCTGCTTCTTACCAGCCCTGGAGACTGAGCTGCCTCCAGGGGCCTACAGGCCTGGGGCCCAATATCGGGGTTCACGGGCCCAGGCTCCCCTCTGCACCAGTCTGCCTAGGCTTTCTCTGGTGGACTCTCAGGACCCTACCTGCCCCCTGCACTGGTCTCCCAAGCAGCTATGGGCAGGGGGCCTTGAGCTGTCTGTCTGCCCCCCCCCATCTGCTCAGTCCCTGTGTCCCTTTATCTCTGTGTCTCTGATGCTTTCGATCCCTCCTCTGCAGCTGTGCGTCCATTCCCCAGGAGGCGGGAGGGACCCAGCACTCCTGACAGGCCAGGCCAGGTGGAGGGGGTGGTGTCCACCGGGGAGCCAGGGCCGCAGGTGGGGCCCCCTGGGGGAGCAGCAGTCCTGGGCGCACAGAAGCTATAACTGGGCAGGCAGGGGCCAAGTCCAGGCACGACCCGAGCCATCTGGCCAGGCCAGGTGCCAGCCACAGAAGGAAGGCGCTCCAGTGGTCGGGTTGCCAGTCTTCACAAACAGAAACACGCGGTGCCCGGTTCAATTTGAATGTCACACAAACAAGGAATCATTTTTAGTTTAAGTATACCTCATGCAATATTTGAGACATACTTATAGTAAAAAATGTTTGTCTGACATTCAAATTGAACTGGGCGTCCTGTATTTTATCTGGCACCCCTGCCCAGGGAGGCTCTGTGGGGAGGGGCGGTTTCTCAGGAACAGTAGGTTCCGTAGACCAGGCTGACGGAAGGTTGCAGCTCCTGTCCCCCCCACCCCGGGAGCTCTCAGTTGTCGGGTGGGATGGGTCCTTGGGGACATGTGGCATCCAAGCACAGTCACCTTATCATGGAGCCACAGACAGCAGAAGGAAGGGCCCATGTGTGCTCTGCTGAGCCCCAGTGCTGGCACACAGTAGGGGCTTCATAAGTGTTTGCTTGAGGGGATTTTGTTTGTTGTTGTTTTGGTACTAGGGATTTGAACCCAGGGGCATTCTACTTTCGAGGTACACCCCCAACCTTTTTATTTTTTATTTGGAAACAGGGTCTTGCTAAGTTTCTGAGGCTGGCTTTGAACCTGAAATCATCTTGTCTCAGACTCCCAAGTACTGAGATTACAGGCCTGCGCCTCCGCGCCCAGCTTCATAAGTGTTTGTTGAATGACTATGAATCCTCCCAACTCGTCCCATGGGGTTGGGTGGGGTGCATGGTCAGCATGGAGCTCCAGCACCCCATCTCCCAAGCTTCCGGGAGGCAACTGCAGTGTGCACTGCCCCACCCCAAGGCCCCCAAAGTGCGCCACAGAGGGGAGGGAGAGGAGCGGAGAGAGGAGGCCGCTCTCCTCCCCAGTCCCATGTGGACAAGGGTGCAGGGGGGTGGGCAGGGCAGGGTGACCTTTGGCTTCTGTGGGGGTGGTTGGAACTATGGTGGAGGGACAGGCCAAAGAGGGGCTTCTCAGTGATCCCTGGGGGCATTTGGACAAGCCAGGGGTTCCTGGGACCCAGAAAGGTGGGAATCCTGTGTCCGAGGAGGTGAGCTTTAGACCTTTAGTCTATGCCCATCAATTTCGGGGGTCTCCTAGAGGGGCACTTTGGGAGAGGCTTGTCCCCCTCTCACACCTTCCAAGGGCAGCATCCTTGAAACAGTCTTTTCATTCGTTCAGTTGTTCATTCATTCATTCGTTCCCTTGCTGACTCACATCACCGTTCACTGAGGTGACCCCCGCACCCCCTTCCTGAGCCTCCTGCTATAGGGTCTCAGCAGCATGTCGAATCCCGCCAGGAGCGCTGTGCCCAGGCCAGCCCCGCCACTGGCTCTGGGTGTGACCTTGGGCGAGCCACTGGCTCTCGGAGCCTCGGTTTCCCCATCCTTCAAGTGGGGCTAACACTGGCTAACAGGGTCCGCCCTGTGAATGTCCTTAAGGGGCCCATTGTCACTGCTGCTGTTTATCATTAGTCCACGGCCCTGGAGGGGCTGGCAGGGGCCAGCGGCGCTGCACTGGGCCACTATGGGACGCCGTGCTTCCTCTCGGGGCTGTGGCCCTCTCAGCCCCCAGCCTCCTTTTCAGGGATGTCGGCTCCTCCCAGGTCTGTGCAGCAGCAGGACCAGTGCAGCGCAGGGCCTGGCCCTTCTCTCCTGCAGGGTGCTGGAGCCAGGCCCTTCCCGCTCAGGGCCTCAGTTTCCCCAGCGTGCAGCAAGGGGGCTGGGCTGGACAGCCCGCCGTGCCCCGGACAGGTCTCTGTGTCATCCTGTTAGTAACGCTTTAACTCTGAGCCTATAATCACATCTGTCCGGGGAAGAACTAACCCAGTGTTTCTTAAAATTGGGCTCTAATTGTGGCTTTTAGTGGAGTCAGATGCACCCCCATCCCCCCAGCTGGTGTGAATCAGCGAGGGTGTCCTGGCCTGCCCCGCCAGGCCCAGGACCCCCCCCCCCCGCCTGTCCTGGCTCCCACAGAGCCAGTGATGGGACCGTGCTGCCTCTTGAGGACCTGCTGCGTGCCATGCCCTGGGCTGGGCACTTCCCGTCTAGGGGACTGTGTCATCTCACCGCAGCTCTGGGAAGCAGGGGCTGTGGAGCCCCCCCTTTTTTGATACCAGGGATTGAACTCAGGGGCATTCTACCTCAGGGTTACACCCCCAGCCCTTTTCATTTTATTAATTTTTTGTGTACTAGGGATTGTGTACTAGGGATAATTTTGTGTGGTACTAGGGATGAACCCAGGGGTATTCTACCTCTGAGCTATACCCCCAGCCCTACTTTTTATTTTTATTTTGAAACAAGGTCTTGCTAGGTTGATGAGTCTCACTACTTGCTGAGGCTGTCCTTGAACCTGTGATCCTCTTGTCTCAGCTTCTCAAGTACTGGGATTATAGGAGTGCGCCACCACATTATAAGGAGTGGGTCCTTTTTATTTTGAAACAGGGTCTTGCTTGGTTGCTGAGAGTTTGGCTAAGTTGCTGAGGTTGGCTTTGAATCTGTGATCCTCCTGTCTCAGCCTCCCAAGTACTGGCTTTTTTTTTTTTTTTTGAAACAGGGTCTCCTTAAGTTGCTGAGGTCCTGACAGGGTTTCTTTTTCTTTTTCTTTTTCTTTTCTTGTATTTCTTTTTTTTTGGGGGGGGTGGTACTAGGGATTGAGCCCGGGGTCATTTTACCTCCGAGCTACACCTCCAGCCTTATTTTATTTTTAAATTTTGAAACAGGGTCTTGCAAGGTTGATGAGATTCTCACTACTTGCTGAGGCTGTCCTCAAACCTGCGGTCCTCCTGTCTCAGCCTCCCAAGTACTGGGATTACAAGCGTGTGCCACTTCACTGAGTTTCTGAGATTGGCCTCGAACCTACAACCCTTCTACCTCAGCCTCCCAAGTACTGGGATTACAGGCCTGTGCCACTGTGCATGTGCCCCTGGCTGTGAGGCCCTTTTTGAAGAGGGAGAAACTGAGCCCCAGAAAGGCAGAGTCACCTGCCCAGGGTCATTCAGCTTGGACGTGGCAGAGTCCAAATCTGAACTCAGCTCTGTCGGATTCCAGGGTTTTGTCCTCCAAGGGGCCCTGGATCACCTGAGCCCGCTGCAGCCTCTCTGTCCACATGTAGCCACAGCCTCTCTCCTGCCCCACTGGCCTCAAAGACCCTTCCCCTCAGCAGTCCTCCTGCCTCCAGCCAGGCTCCCTATCCCATCCCCCCAGAGCGAGGCAGGCCTGGAAGGTGGGGTGTGGGCAGACAGGCCAGGCAACCCCCTCCTTGGCAGGCCAGGAGCCTGTGGTTCCCTGTTTGTTCTGGACAGCCCAGCTGCTTCCCCAAGGAGACAGCCCGTGGTTCCCAGGCCACAGCCCCTCAGGCGGAGCCAGACCACGGCTGGCCGGCCTGGAAGCACTGCCCGCCAGCCCCGCCGGGCTCCACCAGGCCCTGGCGCTGGGTGGTCTGGGCCGCAGCCAGGGAGACCTTGGGCCTGGCCACAGGGCAGGAGCCGTGACCAGAGCCAGGCTCAAGGCTGCAGAGAGGTCCCGGAGGCCAGGGATGGGCCGGACATGGGACAGGGTAGGCATCGGGCAAACGACACCTTGGGGGATACCCGGGAGGGGAGACTTCAGCCCCTAGGTCCATCAGAGGGCCTCTGGGACCTTGGGGGAGTGTCGCCTGGATGCTGTCCACCCAGCCACTGAGTTGGCTCAGTGCCAGACTCAGAAGCTGGTAGAAAAGTCCAGGTGAGCCTGTGGAAGACCTAGACCCCAGCGCCGCCTCCTCCGGACCTCGGTTTCTGTCTGTACGATGGGCAGAGGACAGAACTCCACGCTCTGCAACAGCTCCTCTGTGTGGGCAGCCCAGGCTGGAAGGACCCCAAATTATTCCCAAATTTATTCTCAGCGGCTTCTTGCACCTGTAGCAAGGACCCTTCTACCCCTCCTCAAAGCACGCTCTGAGCCAGGCACATGGTGCATGACTGTAATCCCAGTACTTGGGAGTCTGAGATAGGAGGATCGCAGGTTCAAAGCCAGCCTCAGCAACTTAGCAAGACCCTGATTCCAAATAAAAAAATAAAATAGGGCTGGGGGTGTAGCTCAGAGGTAGAATGCCCCTGGTTCAATCCCCAGTAACACACACACACACACACACACACACACACACACACACACACACGCTCTCTATTCCCCGCTCCCAGAGGTGGATGCCCCTGGAGGGGGACGAGCCCCTGGGGTGTGCTGTGGAGTCTGACCCACCCCAGCTCAAGCCCTGGCCATTGGCTCTCTGTGACCTTGGGAGAGAAGCTTCCCTCTGCCCATAGCTCTAAACACCACCGTGAGCCCGTCTGTCTGCAGCCTGGACTCTTTGAACTCTAGACCCTTCCTTCCTGACTGCTTACCAGCCTGTCCACCCTGAAGTCCAGTGGGCACCTCCAGCTTAACGTGCTCCAAACCCAACTCTATTTTCTCACCAAATCTGGTCCCCCGTATCCATAAACAGCACCTCCATCCATCCCGGCGCTCAAGCCAGGAACTCGGGAGGTGCCCCGATTCCGTGGTGCCCTCCACTCCTCACACGCCATCCACCAGCAGCCCGCTGGCTCTAGCTCCCAGACACTTCCCGGATCCAGCTGCTTCCCGCCACCACCACTGTGGCAGGTCCAAGCCGCCACCAGCTCCAACCAGGACAACGGAAGAGCCTCCGGCCTGCTCCTGGCTCCCACCTCTGTGCTACAGCCAGAACGGGCTTTGCAGAGCGTGCAGTCACGTCTCTCCAGGCCTCTGCCCCTCCGTGGCTGCCCTTCCGCCACCTCCCCGCCCACTGCCCCTTCCTCTGGGCTCCAGCGCACCCCTGCCTCTGCCCCCAGGCACATGAAGCTCTTCCCACGTCGCGTTCCCCTGCTTGGAGCACCTTGTCCTTCAGCTCTTTCCAAGGCCACCGTCTTGCTACCTGGGTCTCAGCTCGTGTCACTCTCAGACAGGCCTTCCCTGGCCGCTCCAGTCACTCCCTGGACCTGGGTTTTTTATCTGGAAAACGTGGCCATCGTGGTGTCTTTCCTCCAGGACGTTAGGAGGTGGGGTGGGGAACCCCGAAGCTCCCTTCTCACCAGCTCCGAGGCCCAGCTGGCAGGAGGCTGTGCGAACCCGCTGCTGGAGGCAGAAGCGGGGCCCCTCTGCCCATTTCACTCTGTGACTTCAACTTGGTGTCTGACCCTCTCTGGGCTGCCTTTCTCCCCTGGACTGTAGAAGCCCACTCTGGTCTTCATCTTTGTCTGAGGGTCTGTGGTGCCACAGGAGACTCCCTGAAGAGAGGGGGGCTCCA
>PVJS01011830.1:16962-45066 GCA_004027185.1 Glis glis
TTTTTTTTTTTTTTTTTTTTTTTGCGGTACCAGGGATTGAACCCAGGGGCATTCTACCTCCGAGCTACACCCACAGCCCTATTTTTTATTCCTTATTTTGAAACAGGGTCTCACTAAGTTGTGGGGGGCCTCACTAAGTAGCTGAGGCTGGTCTCGAATACAGATCCTCCCGTCTCAGCCTCCCAAGTACTGGGATTACCAGGGTGCACCACCACGCCCGGCCTGCTGCTGCCATTCTACCAAACCCAGGTGACCTGAGCGGCAGGAGACTGGTGACAGGGCACTTGGCCAGGGTGCTCAACCCCAGGCTGGCCCTGGAGGCCCCGGTGCCGGAGCCACCGCCCTGACATGGGTAAGTAGAGGCTGCTGGACGCTCTCACCAGGACAAGGGCTCAGCCAGAGGCACCCCCTCCTCAATTCCAGGCCAAGCGGGCAGAGTCCCTAGCCCACCCAGAGTTTGTGCAGCTATGTTTGGTTCCTCCTCTCTGCTCCTCCTAGGCCCCCACCCTGTCCACCCCCCAACCCCTCCCTGTGGCTTCAAGGTCAAGGAGTCCACAGAGAGGTCCTGGGCTTCAGTGAGCAGCCGCTGGGACCAGCCGGCCTTTGACCCCGGGACCAAAGGACAGGCACAGCGACCCCCTCCCCCCAGACACGGCCCTTCTCTCTCCCGCAGGTCACAGCACAGGGGACTTGGGCTCCAGCAGAAGCAGGAACTGGAGCCTGGCCAGCCTGCCGCCACCACCAAAGGTGCCCAGCGGGAATCAAACGCTGAACTCTGCTGCCTGGCTTCCGTCCAGCCTCGCCGGCCCCTGTCTGTGGCGGAACTACCCCAGGTCACCGAACTTCTGCTTCCGTTTGCTCGTCTGTGAGATGGGGTAAGATCAGCCCTGCTCTCCCCAGGTGGTCGGGAGGCCAGAGCGAGTGTGCATTGTGGGGCGCACAGGAACGGTGCCTGGGACCCAGGAGACACACAGACATGTTGGCTATGACTGCACAGATGTCCCCACAGCCACCAGGAGCCTAAGCCTGGGTTCCCAGAGGCAGGATGTCCCAGCCTGTGTCCCTAGCCTGGCCTGGCCCTGTTGGCTGGCAGCCAGTGCAGTGTGCCCACCCCATCCCTAGGGTCACACAGACCGCCATGGAGCCAGGAAAGGGCCTGGCGCCATGGAGGTAAGGAGGCTCAGAGGAAGCCACATGGGAACCCAGGAGCCCAAATCCCCAAATCCCCTTCTGAGAACTTAATCCCTCCCCTGGGTCTTCGGGCTGGATCTTGGTGGGAGGTCTTCAGTTTACACTGATTATAAGCTGCCGACTGGGGTTCCCACCACCCCCAGCATAGGGTGCTCCTCCCCCACCCTGCCAGAAGCTCTCAGCCCTGGCCAGCCGCCTGGGGCTGCTATAGCTCAGAGAAAACCAGCACCGCACAGACGAGGGGAGAACACGGACTGGGAGCCAGACAGACCTGGTGGGATTTCCAGCTGCCACATGAGGCCATGGGGCCTGGAGCAGAGTGCCATGCCCTGCTGAGCCTTGATTTTCCCGTGTATAAAGTGGGGACTAAAGTCGTGCAGGGTGGCACATGCCTATAATCCCAGTACTTGGGAGGCTGAGACAGAGGATAGCAGGTTCGAGGCCAGCCTCAGCAACTTAGCAAGGCCCTCAGCAACTTAGTGAGATCCTGTTTCAAAATAAAATAGGGCTGGGGGTGTTCTCGGAGGTAGAGTGCCCCGGTTCAGTCCCCAGTACCACACACACACACACACACACACACACACACACACACAAAGGTGGGGGCTGATGCTGCCCACCTCACAGGATGGCGGGCAGCGAGCAAAGCGTGCTCTCAAGGGAACAGCTTCCCCGAAGTGTCTGGGGTGCTTAGTAGGGTGGGAGGCACGCAGTCTCAGCATCTGGTTTGCTGACGGTCTGTCCATCCACATGCCAGCCAGCTTCCTCCTTGACAGACGGGAGCAGGGACTCTCAGGGCCATATTTGGGGCCTCCCCTTTCCACAGCCCCAGCTTTTCCTTCCCAGTCTATTATAGTAGCCTCCGTCTGGCCTCCCAGCCTCCACTTCCTCTTTTTAAAATGACCTTAAAACTGGCTGCCAAGGTGATCTTCCAAAAAGGATGCTCACTCCCCAGCTCTAGAACCTTCTATGGCTCCCCGGGGTCTTCATGGTCAACTCCCCCCCTTTCTTGGAATGGCATCTGAGGCCCTCCTTCCCATCTGTCCAAGCTCATACCCCTCCACAGCGTTTTCTTCTGACTTCTCTGCACCTCACGCCCTAAGTCCCCCGCCCCTCGTCAAGCCCCTGCTCACTCATTGTCCTCTCTGTCCCTCCCACGACCACCCCTCTTGGCCTCCAGCTGGCCGGGATCCCCCCTCCTTCCCCCAGGGCTCCCTGCTTTCCCACACACTAGAGTGGTGTCTAGCTTGAGAACAGACCCCGGGCTTGTTCTCTGCTGTCTCCCAGGCCTGGTGCAGGACGGGGCGCTCAGCAAGGCAGGACTTGTGAGACCACCAAGTAGCCATTTATGTTCCGGAGGCTGCGTATCAGAATGTAGGGAATGCGGGGACCACGGCAAGCAGTGGTGCGATGGACAGCCATTCCCAGCTCCAGCTAACCTGAAGGAATGAGGGGCCCATGGCCCGCTGAACCTTCCAGTTTTTCAAAAAAGCCAGAATTCCAGATCTATGAAATATCTCAGTGTTTGAAAGTACAGTGAAGTGTCCATGGATGTCTGGGGAGCGTGCGAGCTGGGGGTGTGGTAGTCTCAACTGAGGTTCTCAACTGGTACGGGGGGCAATTTGTCCCCCAAAAATCTAGTGAGTAGAGACCAGGGAGGGTGCCAAATGCTCTCCGATGCACGGGGCAGGCCCATCAGCAGAGCTATCTGACTCCAAGCATCAGCAGGCCAAGGGTGAGGATCCGCCCCTGAATTGGCGGTAAGAGCAGAAGCCCAATCAAAAACTACATTTCCCAGCCTCCTTTGCACCCAGGTGGGCTCCTGACCAGTTCTTACAGGTGGACTCTGAGTGGAAGCTGTGTGTGTATGTGTGTGTCCTAGAAGAAATAGTAAAAAAAAAAAAAAAAAAAAAAAAAAAAAAAAAAAAAAAAAAAAAAAAAAAAAAAAAAAAAAAAAAAGCAGGTGCACAGCCAGGTATGGTGGCGGCTCACAGCTATAATCCCAGTACTTGGAGGGCTGAGACAGGAGGATCATAGGTTCAAGGCCACCCTCAGCAACTCAGTGAGAACCTCAGCAACCTAGCAAAACCCTGTTTCAAAATGAAAAATAAAAAGAGCTAGGGGTGTAGCTTGGAGGTAGAATGCCCCTGGGTTCAATCCCCAGTACAGCACACACACACACAAAAAACAAAAAAACCCCAGGAGCCCTACCTCCCCCATGGGGGTGCTGCTCAGACAGAAAGAACATCAGCAAGCCAGGCGTGGTGGCGCACCCTTGTAATCCCAGTACTTTGGGAGGCGGAGACTGGAGGATCCGGGTTCACAGCCAGCCTCAGCTCTCTCTCTCTCTCTCTCTACTTAGTGAGGCCCTCCGCAACTTCGTGAGACCCGGTTTCAAAACAAAGTATAAAAAATAGGGCCGGGGGTGTAGCACGGAGGTAGAACGCCCCTGGGTTCAATCCCCGGTACCACAAAAAAAAAAAAAAAGAACATCAGCAGGTACACAGCCAGGCATGGTGGCACACGCCTATAATCCCAGTACTTGGGAGGCTGAGACAGGATGGTCGTGGGTTCTCAACCAGCCTCAGCAACCTAGTGAGACCCTGTTTCAAAACAAACAAAAATATTTTTAAAGGACTGGGGGTATAGCTCACAGGTAGAATGCCCCTGGGTTCAGTCCCCAATACCACACACACACACACACACACACACACACACACACACACACACATGCAGGTGCGCTGCCTTCCCCCCATGGAGGTGCTGTTCAGGCAGAAAGCCACAAGGTGGAAAGGGCCTGGGTCCCAGCCTCCTGCCAGGGACACAGCCTGATGTTTGAGGTAGCAATAAATTTTTACTATGTCTAGTTATCAAGGTTTCTGGATTTATCTTTCACAGAAAACAGGGCTGCTCAGTGAACAAAAGATTTGTCAGCTGGTCTCTGCTCCGTTGTGGCGGGTGCTGACTGTGGGCCGCAGTGTTTGGTCGCATGGCCGCGGGTGCTGGTGGCTGGAGCTGGGGTCTCTGCCCAGTTCCCCCCGGCTCAGATTAGGACTCAGAGCCATAGTGTTGACATTCAGGTGATGGGGGGTGTGAGCAGGGCCCTGGCTGGGGTGCACCTTCAACTCCATCTCCCAGAGGGCCACAGCTGATGGAGCCCCACTGCCCACGGCGGAATAACAGCCTGTCTCCGCTTCACCCCTGACCCGTTTCCTTTGTGGGCTCCTCTTGTTTTGTACTAGGGATTGAACCAAGGGGCATTTTATCTCTGAGCTACACCCCCAGCCCTTTTTTAAAATTTTGTTTTGAAAAAGGGTCTCACTAGGTTGCTGCAAGTCTTGCTAAATTGTTGAGACGGGCCTTAAATCTGTGATCCTCCTGTCTCAGCCTCCCAAGTACTGGGATTACAGGTGTGTACCACCACGCCCGGCTCTGGACTCCTCTTATAAATAACTTGTGCCCAACTCCTTGCCAAGGGTTTGCCTTTGGGGAAACCCAACCCAAGATGCAAGGCATGGATTGTACACCCCTGAGGCGTGTAGGTTGACTTTAGGCAGTACTGGGGAACTTTTCAAAACCAACTGCCTGCATGTGAGTGTGTGTGTGTGTGTGTGTGTGTGTGTGTGTGTATGTGTGTTACTGGGGATTGAACCCAGGGGCATTCTACCTCCCAGCCTTTTTTAGTTTTGAAACAGGGTCTCACTAAGTTTCTAAGGGCCTTGTTAAGTTGCTGAGGCTGGTCTTGAACCTGCGATCCTCCCATCTCGGCCTCCAAAATACCAGGATTACAGGCAAGCGCCACCACGCCTGGCCTTGCATGTGAATTTAAAGAACCGTTTAGGAAATAATAGTAGAGAGATATGGCAAACATTGTGAAGGTATTATAAGAACAACACCTGAAAGGACTGCGCTGTGCAGTCCAAGATGAAGTGGCTCTGTCCCGACAAGAATATATGTGTGTGGTTTCATTTTCTTTCTTTTTCTTTTTTTTTTTTTTTGCGGTACCGGGGATTGAACCCAGGGGCGTTCTACCTCTGCACTACACCCCCGGCCCTATTTTTTATACTTTATTTTGAAACCGGGCCTCACGAAGTTGCGGAGGGCCTCACTAAGTAGAGAGAGAGAGAGAGAGAGAGAGAGAGGGAGCTGAGGCTGGCCGCGAACCTGGATCCTCCGGTCTCCGTCTCCCAAAGTACTGGGATTACAAGCGTGCGCCACCACGCCCGGCGTGGGTTCATTTTCTATCCCACCTTGACGTGCTTCCCTTTTTGCCAAGACTACTAGGAAGCTCAGAGTGGAATCTGCTGAGTTTGCTTTTTTTTTGCGGTACTGGGGATGGAACCCAGGGGCATTCTACCTCCAAGCTACACCCCAGCCCTACTTTTTATTCTTTATTTTGAAACAAGGTCTCACTAAGTTGCAGAGGGCCTCACTAAGTAGCTGAGACTGGCCGCGAACCTGCGATCCTCCTGTCTCAGCCTCCCAAGTACTGGGATGACAAGCATGCTCCACCATGCCCGGCTGAGTTTGCATTTTCAATCCTGAAGGGTGTCCACTTCAGATGTATGCTTTCTCAGTTTTCTTAGTTCACACTTCACTGGTGTGTACTGACTCCGTAGTGGCTGGGGCCTGGTGGGCAGGAGTTTGGAAATGTATTATAAACAAAAGGATGTCATGGAGTCCAGGAGCTCTGGCGAATCTGGGTTCAAATCCCTGCCCCGCAGCTTGGGGACCTTGACCATCATACCACCTCCCACACTCTTGGCGTCCTCACTTATAAATGTAGACGAATCCATACGAAGCATCTAGCATGGCCTTTTCTTTCTTTTCTTTTTTTTTTTGCGGTACCGGAGATTGAACGCAGGGGCGTTCTACCTCCGCGCTACGCCCCCGGCCCTATTTTTTTATGCTTTATTTTGAAACCGGGTCTCACGAAGTTGCGGAGGGCCTCACTAGGTAGAGAGAGAGAGTGCTGAGGCTGGCCACGAACCCGGATCCTCCGGTCTCCGCCTCCCAAAGTGCTGGGATTACAAGGGTGCGCCACCACGCCCAGCTTTTTTTTTTTGGTACTGGGGATTGAACCCAGGGGCCTTCTACCCCAAGCTACACTCCCAGCCCCATTTATTTATTTATTTATTTATTTATTTATTTATTTATTTATTTATTTACAGTACTGAGAATTGAACTCAGGGGCATTCTACCTTTGAGCTACATTCCAGTCTTATTTTATTCTGAAACACCATCTTGCTAAGTTGCTGAGGGTCTCGCTAAGTTGCCGAGGCTGGCCTCAAACCTGTGGTCCTCATTTCTCAGCCTCCCAAGTACTGGGATTACAGGTGTGCACTGCCACCACACCTGGCTAAGCACAACTCTTTCATACCGTAAATGATGAGTGTTAAGATCATTAGCATCGTAGGGACTTTTTTTTTCCAATGAGGCAAAAGGAGCAAACTTGGGGAGCTCTGTGTACCCCAATGGCAGGTACAGGCCTGACAGGGCCCATGTGTGGGTAATAGCGGTGGAAAGTTCATACCCACTAAGCAGGGCCGGCGCTCTGGGACGGTAACCAGTGTGTCTGTCTCTCCTTCACCACTAAATTTTTAAGTCCTAATTCAGAGCCCAGCACGGACTTGGTATTTGTTGAATGAAGCAAATGAACAAGTAGCTACAGGGGGCCAGGGTGTGGGTTACAATTTGCAGGTCTCATGCCGCAGGGTGTCACCGGGCCCTTTAAGTCGCCAAGTCCCCTCTGCTGTGGGTTTCAGGGCCCGGGGCACTCTTAAGTTCTCATGGCAGCCCGGCACAGGCTATCTCCCGTTTCACAGATAAGCAAACACGGAGCTGGGCACGGCAGCACAAGCCTGTCATCCCAGCTACTCAGGAGGCCGAGGCAGGAGGATGGCAAGTTCGAGACCAGCCTCGGCAACTTAGCAAGACCCTGTCTTAAAATAAAAAATAAAAAGCGCTGGGGATGCAGAGTACTACTGGGTTTGTACTTGAGTACTGCAAACAAAACAACAAAAAAACAGACACAGACACAAAGGAACAGTTCATCCAGGCGGAGTGGCGAAGCACCTGGGCTGGCCAGAGGCAGGGCATCCTGCCCCACCCGCTGTACCCCGAGTCCCACCCGCTGTACCCCGAGTCCAGCTCCTCTTCCCAGAGAAATGAGCCTGTTTCAGTCTCCTCCTCACTGACCGCAAAGACTCAGCTCTGTCCTCGGAAATATTTGGAAAAGTTTTATTTAAATGTTTTGTGTTCCCTTTTAACCAACACCGAAAGGAGAAAAGTTTTTTTTTTTTTTTTTTTTTTTTGCCGTTCCAAACAGGAGTCGCTTCAGAGAGGAACTGGCATGTGTGTCCAGAGCTGGGAGTGCAGCCCCGCCAGGCCGGCCACCCTGGGGGACAGCCAGCTCGGGTGGTGGCAGCCTGGAGTGAGTGAGTGAGCGACCCCCACCCTGAGGACAGGCCTGGCCCCCTGCAGGGAGGGCTGGGCTTGGGGACCAGGGAGGGAAGGCAAGGGGGTGGGAGGGTAGGATCTGGAATGTTCCATGGAGGCTGCAGCCTTGTGTGTCTGGAGAAGTATATTTGTTAGAAAAATAAGATGCTTTGAGAATTTCTGCAGTCCGTGCTCTGCCTGCCCAAGGGAAACCTACCCATTGGCCAAAGGGCAGCGGGGAGGGGTTCAAGGCGGGAGGCCAGGAATGGGTCTGGCCCATGGAGGATTCCAGAGCGGGGTGAGGTGGGCAGCAGACTTTGGTTCCTGGGTTCCCTTTCTCGCCACTGCAGCGGCTGCGGAGGCCTCGGGCTCCCTGCCCTTGCAGAGTGGGCTGCCCGGCAGTCGGCAGCTCCGCGAGAGGGAGGCCGGCCATCTGTCGTGGGCTCTGGCGCCCGGGCCCTGGGCCCTCAGAACAGGCCGCTCAGGGGGAGCAGCGCCAGCGGGATTAGCAGGATCCCCACGGCGGGGCTGCCAGCCGAGCTGGCCACGCCACAGTGGTCCAGGTTGGCCCCGATGCAGGCCGCGTACGCCATCACGTGGGGGATGTAATTCTGCTCGTGGACGCCGTGCAGCAGGTGCGCCATGGGGCCCTTGGCGAAGATGGCCACGTCCTCCCCACCGTGCGTCTCGTGGCGCAGGGGCACCGCAGACTGGGCCTGGTAGTTGTTGTGTGCTGTGGGCCGGGAGAAAGGCTGGCTGAGGGCTTGCAGAGCCCTCTCTCTTCCCCTCCAAGCCAGCGGAGGAAACGAAGGCTGGGGGTGCCCCTCAGTGGCGGAGCACTTGCCTAGCATGCACGAAGCTCGGGCTCCCATCCCCAGCACCGCAGAAAATAAAAATAAAAAACAGGGGAAGGCCCCCAGATTTGAACCTGAGTCTGTTCTGGCACAGAAGTCTGGACCCAAGAGAGAAAATTAACTTCATCCTGGTTATTTGGATTAGCAGGGAAGAGTCTCCTGGAGGTACTGTGTGTGTGTGTGTGTGTGTGTGTGTGTGTGTGTGTGTGTATGTGTGTGTTAGTTAAAGGGGATTGAACCCAGGGGCATTCTACCTCCCAGCTACACCCCCAGCCCTATTTTAATTTTGAAACGGGGTCTCACTAGGTTCATGAGAGTCTCACTACTTGCTGAGGCTGTCCTCGAATCTGCGATCCTCTTGTCTCAGTCTCCCAAGTACTAGGATTATAGGCATATGCCACCACACATAGGCATGGCTAGACTGGAATATTATATAGCCAATAAAAATGACAGCAGGACACATCGAGTACCTACACATGCCAGGCATCGTGCTAAGCTCATCAGACCCACTTAATCCTTCAGGTTAAAGTCCTTGGCAAGAAGAACCATTTTATGGAGAAAACTGAAGCAGAGAAAGGTGAAGTTTTGTACCCAAGGTCACAGAGCTGCTAAATTACAGGAGAAAATTGAAACTGAGGCTGTTCTGACTCAAGACTGGGCTCTTCCAGGATGCCTGGCCCTGCCTGTCCCCAGCCATCCCGAGCGCCCGTGCCACCCAGCCTGGCCCTCTCACCGTAGTCCACCATGGAGACGTTCTCTCGCTCGCCACCCACCACCTTGTAGCCGGGCCCGTTGCCATACAGGATTGCAGTGAAGGGCTTCTTGTCCGTGTCACTCACCATGGGGGCCAGACCTGCACAGGGACAGAGGTCCAGGGGCCACGTTAGGGAACGGAGGTCCAGTCCCCAGCCCCTCGACTGGGCTCCTCGGTATCCGTGGCTTGGTGACCCCCGGGGTCTTCTTGGAGGGACTCTACACCACCTTCATGAAGCCTCTTTCTGACCCTCAGTGACTTCCTATCAACTATCCCCCAATTTTCCCTGTGCCTGCACTGGTCCCATCCATTCGTCCCTCCTCTCCCTATCCATCCTTCTGTCAATCGTACCTTCCGTTCTTCATGCCGCCATCCACCCGCCCATCTTCCCATCGCCCCAGGACGCACTCAACTTGCCCCGCCTCCATCCTGTACCCTCCCCTCAGCTCTTCCTCCTGCTCAGCTGTCCCCCACGCACTGGCCTTGCTCCTTCTCCTGCCCCAGTAGAGGCCCACCTACCAAAGATGGAGTTGCCACGGGGCGTGTATCCGCCGAACGTGAAGACGTGGGAGTGGTCGGCAGTGACCACGGTCAGCGTGTCCTCCAGAGAGGTCATGACGCCCGCCTGGCCGATCGCCCGGTCCATCTCCACCGCCTCGTGCAGTGCCTGCTTGGCCTTGCCCTCATGGTGCCCGTGGTCAATCCTGCCTCCTTGCGACACCAAGGCGAAGGCCTGGGTGAGGGGCAGGGCCGGAAGCCCTGCACCCCCCGAGCTCAGACACGCCACCAGATTAGCAATGCGTGATAAGGGAGGATGGTGATTATCACCAGGAACTGCCAGGTGCCAGGGACATCTTAGATATTGCATGCAGCCACTGCACCTCTGCGGAGGCCAGACAGGGTCACAGGACCAAAGACACAGTGTGCGGAATGCAAAGCCGAGGTCTAAAGGCAGACTCGCCAGGCTGAACGGCCGGCCACCTTCCCGCCACCCCCTCTGCCCCGGCTTGAAGGAATCGCTGAGGACTTCGGGGAGGCCAGAGAGGGGGACATGCCTGAGTCCCTACCCCATGCCAGACATAAGAAACTCATGTCTCACTTTTTTGTTGTTGTTGTTTTGTTTCTGGGGATTGAACCCAGGGACATTCTACCTCTGAGCTACACCCTAGCCCTTTTTTAAATTTTTTATTTTGAAACAGCTTCTTGCTAAGTTGATGAGGCTGGCCTCAAACCTGGGGTCCTCCTGTCTCAGCCTCCCAAGTATTACAGGTGTGTGCTACCACGCCCGGCTTGATGTCTCATTTCCCTTCACAACAATCCCGGGCACGATGGGTACAATCAGCCGTGTTTACAGATGGAGCAACCGAAGGCTGGAGAGGGAGGGAGGTGCCGTGCCGCGGTGGATCCGCTGGGAGTCGAGCGCAGGTGTGACTCATGCTCAAGCCCCTGCTTTTCCACCTCCACCTTGAAAACATCCCCTCCAGACAAGACACACAGAACCTCCTGGCTCCCCACGGGTGGCGTGGCGAGGGTCTTCGTGTTGGGCGTGGAGTGCCACGGGGGCCTGCGGAGCCTGAATCCACGCCGCCTCCCCTGGGGCACACGGGGCCTGGCTTCAGGCGTGGCTGTGTGGCTTTAGGGGACTCCCGCCCTTGGCCACCAGCAGGACGCTGCCTGGTGTACACTCCCAGCTCTGAGGGTCCTGGCCTGGGCGCCGGCCGCCTCCCGCCTCCAGCCTTGGCCTCTCGCTGGCCTGGAGGGCTGGCAGGGCGCGCCCTCCCTTTGTTGTGGCTTTGGGAGCAGCTGGCCTGGCCTGCCGGCCTGGCCCCGATCACAAAGAGGACTGCTCCCGGGGGAGCCCGCGCTCGCCGCCGCTGGCTCCTGGCTGTTCCTGGGCATCAGAGGCCCGTCCAGGGCAGGGCCCAGACCGCCGCGCTTGTGGGAACCCCGGGGTTTGGCAAGAAAGCAGCCGAGCTGAACCGGCGGCCGCGGGCCTCTGGGAGGTGGGGGGCCTGAGCGCGTAGGTATGCGCGGCGAGGGCGTATGTGCAAATATGGCCACATGTCTGCATGGGCGTGTGAACATGCGGATCACCCAGGGACAATGCGCCTGGAACCACAGAGGGCAGGGGCTCTCAGAAGTCTGGAAGATTCCGGAACCTTGATCACTTCCTCCCACTTCCCATTGTTGTCTTGGCTATTGTGTCATCCTAATAGTGATAATAATAGAAACCCCCAGCGTTTATTCTTTGCTGTGTCCTGTTCCCAGGGGTTTGTCTCTGAGCCCCGCGGAGGCTGGTCACCCTGGCATGCCTTGCAGCCAGCGGGGGGCAGCACTGGGGCTCAAGCGGCTCGGCGGCCAGAAAAGCCAGGGCCTGAGGGGTGTCTTTCGGAGGAGGGAAGCTGAGGGCCTGCGCACCCCCCAGAGCCAGGTCTCAGAGAGACTCCCGAAAGGTAGACGCCTGCCGCCTCCGTCAGGAAGCCTCCTCAGACTGGCCCGACATGCTGTCTCCAACCGGCAGGGCTGGGGTGTCCATGGCTCCCTCTCCCCAAAGTCCACAACCCATCACCCCAAAGGGAGTTCCTCTCTTCACCCGCAAACCGGGCACTTCTCGCTCTCTTTTTTTTTTTTACTGGGGATTGAACCCAGGGGCAGTCTACCTCCGAGCTACACCCCCAGCCCTATTTTTTTATTCTTTATTTTCACTAAGTTGTGGAGGCCTCACTAAGTAGCTGAGGCTGGCCGTGAACCCAGATCCTCCCGTCTCAGCCTCCCAAGTACTGGCATTACAAGTGTGCGCCACCACGCCCAGCTGGGCAGTTCTCTTTGAGAGCTGGGTCGCCCGAGCCCTGGCCCCTGGGGCCATGTTTCCAGAAATTTCCCCTCTGTAGACCTGGGGCACCTACCCTCCACCAGCAGGAAGAAGCCTTTGGGGTTCTTCTTCAGGATCTTGATGGCCATGCCCACCATCTCGGTGAGGGACGGGTCGGTCTCGTTGTTCCTGTTCAGCTCGTACTGCATGTCCCCAGGCTCAAAGAGACCTGAGAACACGAGGAGGCCATGGCTGCTGAGAGCCCTGGCCCCGCCAGGGGGACAGGACACAGGTCCCCACACCCACCGCGGGGGGAGCGCGGCAGGGGAGGAGCCTTAGCCAGGGGTTCCTGTAGGTCCAGAACCATGCCCACAACCCCTAGCATTTCTACAAGCCCCACCTGGTGGGGGTCACCGCGTCCATTCTACAGAGGAGGAGACTGAGGCTGAGCGTCCAGCTGTGAGGCGGCAGACCTGAGATTCAAATCTACCAGCACTGTGGCCTCAAGACAGAGGACTCTGGCCTGGAGCGGAGGGGATGACTTGAGTGTGCACACATTCCCATGGGGATTGTGGGGTTCGAAGGGCACTGTGGCCGTGCAGCCAAGCAGCACAAAGTCTGGGGTCATCGTGCCTTCTGCTCACGGGGCTCGGTTTTCTCCCTTGGGACATGAGGAGAGTGGCCCACTCCTTGTCCATACATGCTTTCCGCTCTGGGTGTTCCTCCAGAACACCTTGGCCTGCCACACGTGGGTGCACAGCCAAACCAAGCCACCCCGAGGGCTTTGGAAGCAGATCGGAGCCAGCATCCAAGATGGCGCCCTGCAATCCCCTCCCACCCAGGGCTGCCCCTTGCCTGCCACCCGTCAGGACTGGCAGAGACCACCTCTCTGGCTCCTGCCCTGACCACACAGAGCTGACTCCAGGTCCCTGTCCCCCCCCACTCCGGCGCCCCCAGCCCAGGAGCTGTTGAGGTCCCAGCCCCCAGCTAGGGGTCAGCTCTGCCTGGTCCACACTGCTGTGTGGCACGCGGAGGGCCACTCCCCTCTCTGAGCTTCAGTCTTAACTCGTGCCCGATGGGGTGAATCGCTCCGCATGGCCAGCAGATCTCAGGCTCAATTCCATGAACTAGGACCCCCCCTTCCTCGGCCCTCCCAGGTCCTGGTCACAGAGCAAAGGTCCCTATATAGGCGGGCGTGGCCTCACCGGCTGGACTCCCGCCTCCTCCACTTACCCAAGAGGTAGTCCACAGCATTGGGGTCCAGAGCCAGGAGTTCCGTGCGGTTCCAGACAAAGTGGGAGCGCTAGGAGGAAGGTCCCGCGTCAGCGTGGGTGGGGCGGGGCAGGGTGTCCCCAGTTGGCCTGGGAGTCAGGCCGTTTCATTGTTTCCTCCCACCACTCAACATCCCTCCCCGGGGGCCTCCCATCCCCGACCTCAAGAAACGACAAATAAATAGGTAATTATAATGTATAACGCAGGCGGGTGAGAATTCTGAGAAGCCAGGAGGGCTGTGAGCCCAGAGGCGGGACCAGGGAGGGCTTCCTGGGGGAGGTGATGTCCTAGCCCGGCCCTGGAGACCGAGTAGGGATTGATCAGGCTGGATTCGGGGAGAAGGATTCCATGTCGGGGAGTCACGGGCAGAGAAGAGGCAGGTGCGGGTCACAGGACCAGGAGTATCCACTGAAGGGCACGAGCTGTGTGTCTGGGGTCCGCAGAGAGCCCAGGAGGAAGCAGAGCCAGAGCTCTGCCTCTAGACCAGGAGGGGAGAGACAATGGGGAGAGAGAGGTGCCGCCTCCCCAGAGCATGAAGACACAGAGAGAGGCTGGCCGGGTCCGGCCTGGAGACTCCACCATTCAGGGCATGGACCTGGGCATCGCCAAGATCTGGCTGTGTGTCCTCGGGCAGCCCCTTGCCTCCTCTGGGCAATGACACTGGGGTCAGTGTTTTTCACACCTCAGGGGCTACTGTGGGGGAGAGGAAGAGGCCCCCCATTCCCTGCTCCATCTAGGTAGCTCTCGTGCTCTCTCACTTAATCATCACACCAGTCCTACGAGGTTATCCCCATCTTACAGAAGGGGACACTGAGGCACAGACATGGCTGCTAGATGGTCAAGGTGAAACCGATGTAGAACCCACTTTTTTTTTTGGTTTTAGGGATGGAACCCAGGAGCATTCTACCTCCGAGCTACATCCCAGCCCTTTTTATTTTTTACTTTGAAACAGGGTCTCCCTAAGTTGCTGAGGCTGGCCTCGAGTCTGTGATCCTCCTGCCTCAGCCTCCCAAGTAACGAGATTACAGGTGTGCGCCACCACACCCAGCTGGAACCCACTCTGAGGCACCATTTTCTAGAGTGTGGCCTATATGGACCCGACTGCTCCCCTCTCTGGCCGGGCTCAGGATTATAGGCTGGGCCCCTCCCCATCTTGGGGGTCTAGATGGAGCTCCAGGGCAGGAAGGGGAAGCTCGGGCCCCAGGTTCCATGCAGAGAAACTGAGGCTGGGAGGTGAGGTGTCTCCCGGGCTTGGACCAGGAGGGGGTTCTGGCCCAGCCCAAGCTGACTCAGGAGGAGGGACGGGTGCAAAGCCACCGAGTCCCCCGCCTCCCCCACCCCCCCGCCCCATGGGGGCCGCTCCTGGCCCTGCCTCATCCCACGAAGGCTCCCCGGGGACCAGTCCTGGAACCCTGAGAAACCCAACCCCAGAGTGACATCAAAGTGGCTGCCAGGCTGCTCCCCACTGTCTTCAGCGCTGACCACAGTCATTTCCAGACCCCAGCGGCCCCAGGCAGGCCCACAGTACAGACTTAAAGGGCCAGAGCCTCGCCAAGGAGCCAGAGCCGGGGACCTCCCCGAGTCCAGCCCTTTCCCCGGCCCATTGCTCCTTGACTGGAACACTCCTGGGTCCACCGTGCCCTCCTGCCATCGTCCAGTGCCACCCCACCCCCACTTGCTCAGGACTTCCGGGCCCCTCTTGTGGCCCGTCCCCTCTGGGTGCCTGCAGGTCCCAGGCTTCCCACCATGGGAGCACACGACATTCCCTGCATCCCGACCATCAGATTCACCCTCTGTGTCTCAGGTCCAGCCAGGGTCCCACACGCTGTGGACACTTGGGGTGCCTGAATGTTGGTGCAGGTCACCGCCACCCCGCCCCCCCTTGCCCATCTTCTGGCATCCCAGACAGGACGGCATCGGCCGATCACCTGCTATGCGCCATGCACATGCTCAGGTCTGTTAGTGTGTTAGAGCCCACAGGAGGAGAACTAACGCAGAGCTGCAGAGGGGTCCTTGCAGCCCACCCGCCCGCCCGCCCGCCCACGGCGGGCCGCCGCTGCAGCCCCCAGGTCTCTGCTCCAGCTACCTTGTCTGTCGGTTTGAAGCTCTTCCAGATGTTGACGAGGTCCAGGCCGTCCAGCCTCGTGCCCCGAGCCTTCTCATCCGTCCCATACTCCACGTCCGTTGTATTCTTAGGGTACATGTACTTCCGGCCGCCCCCCATGATCACCTGAAAGGGGCAGGAGCCATCAGCATCCCAGGGTTCTGAGAGGTCCAGAAGGCCCAGGAGCCCAATCCTGGACCACTGGGCTACTGGCGTCCCCGGGGAATGCGGAGACTTTCCCAGGTCCTGAGCCTCCCCTTTCCCAGCATGGGGAGATGAAATTGAGAGTCTATTGGAATGGCAGTTTGGGGATTATTTTTTGGTACTGGGGGTGGAACCCAGAGGCATTCTACCTCCAAGTTATACTCCCCAACCTGATTTTATTTCTTACTTGGAAACAGGGTCTAAGTTGCTGAGGCTGGCTTCGAACCTGTGATCCTCCTGTCTCAGCCTCCCAAGTACTGGGATTACAAGCGTGTGCCACCACGCCCAGCTTGGTTTGGGGCTTTTGTGTGAAATATTGGTGCTACTGATAACTTCTTTCACCTGGCCTTCTAGAAGCCTGACACTTAATTCCCCCTGTGAAAGAAGACCTTTTACAGAGTCCCCACAGTCTGCGAGGGGATCTGGATCCGTCATTTTCCCAATAAAGAAAGGGGCACGGAGATGTGATTTCTCTCCCCAAGGCCACACAGTAAGTGGCAGAGGCTGGATTTGAACCCAGGACTTCTCCAACCAACTCCAACATCCATGCCCGGCTAGGTCCCTGGAGCCCAGGATGGGACCTGTAGAAGCCTCCTCTCCCCTCTCCCACGGTGAGAGGCGGAATTTGCGCTGGGAGAGGCCCCAGCCAGGGAGGTCTTGGGGCAGCCCAGCTGGGAGCCGGCCCACTGCTGCCTGAGCAAACAGTGGGGCCTCGCGGCTGTGTAGCCTCCGCCAGGCTAATTTTACCCACCGTGGCTGGCGTGCGCGGGCAGACGGACGCGGGACTGTTTGTTTTCCTTGGGAGTCCATGTTTGAAGTCCTGACTATTTTTAAAACAGGGGCCAAGAGCATAACAGCCACCGCCCGCGGTGACCACCACGCCGGTGTCCTCCTGTCAACCGCGGTGCCAGCCCAGGCCACTGCCCCTGGCTGGCACCTTGGATCCACCATCCCTAGGCCCTTGTCTACCTGCCACTCCGTCTCCCACCTCAGAACCCAGGTTCCTTGGGGTGGAAAGGGAGCCAGGCGTCCCAGCTGGAGGCAGACCTGCGGAAGGTGCCTGGGACGGCCGGGGTCGTGGGACCTGCCCAGGCCCCTGGCTTGGAAGTCAAGCTTGGGTTTGAATCTTGACTCCATTGCTTGTTGACCAAGGGCCTGTCACTTTAACCGTGCCGAGCCTCAGTTTCCTTATCTGTAAAATGGCAACAAAACCCACCCGCAGGACTCTCTGGGGAGGAAACGTAGTCATCCAGTATGGCCCCCCGCAGCTGCGGGACAGCCCCCACAGAAAGTGTCTACTGACGCTCAGAGTGTTTCCAGAAAGGCAAAGTCCTGCCTCTCAGCAGCGGCTATGAGCCCGGGGACAAAGGAGAAGGGGACCCCAGGTCATGCTCTCCCCCGACTGTTCCCACCAAACCTGACCCCTTGGCACTTTCCGAGTGGAAACGAAGCCCCCAATCTTGCCTGGAGCCTCATGGTTTCCAGCCCCAGCAGCAACTTCACACGGGCTCATTAAACTCCCAAATAACAGACTTGCTGTCCGGCTTTGGGGTTTGGGTTTGTGTCTTTCTTTCTTCTTCTTTTTTTTTTAAGCAAAAGATATTTATTTTCAGGGCGGACACCAGGATTTTTGTTTCATGTTCGGCCTGGGGCCGGGGGCTCTTGGACTGGCAGTGATGGAGGGGTAGATGGGGCTGGGAGAGGAGGAGGAGGAGAGAGGGGGAAGAGGGCTGCGCACCGGCCCCCTCCTCACCCCTAGCATCTTCCCCCTGTTCCGATTTCCCTTAAGCTCCTGTCCCCCATCTCAGACTGCTCCCACCAAGCCTCTGTAAAGAGCGGCGGGTAATTACCCCCTGTGTCCCATATCCGTGACCTCATTGCGGCCTCAGCGCCCTGGGAGCCGACAGGTGGGGCTCGCTGCTCTGATCTCACAGGTGGGGGAACTGAGACTCCAGGAGGGGAAGGGCCACCTGTCAGGCAGATGCCTGGCAAGAGAGGGCTCAACAGGACCATTTGTCCTGAAAGGGGGGACTTTGTCCACCACTTGGAAAAAGACACAGTTGGTAGAAGGCCAGGTGGCACCCAGAAAGGGGGAGGTGTTGCATGGAGGGCAGAGGGCGGGCGGGTTCATCTGCTGGCGAGGAGGGTGCGGGGCCCGGGGGCTTTCTCTGAGCCTCATTGAGTCCCCTTTCCATGCTCAGGGGTTCCGGGGCTCCCTTATTCACCCATCAAGCCCCCCCCCATAGCAGGTAGGAGAAGCCTGAAAAGGAACAAGCCACTAATTCTCACTTAAGAACAGAGCAGGGACCCATCTGAGCCCCAGGGGTTCAGCGTCTGCGCACGAGAGCCAGGATGTGCGTGCGGCTCACTCCTAAGTGCTACCGCCTCACTCGCAGGAGTGGGCCTTGCTTTAACCGCGACAGGGATTGGTCTTACTAAGTTCTTGCAATGGGCTTATGGGATAGGTCCAGTTCGTGGAGAGGTTGTGAAAGGGAAAGGAAGGATCACAGAGGTCAAGACACTGGCCCAAGGTCAGACAGCTAGCAAAAAGCAGAGCAAGAATGAGCCCCCGGGGAAATTTAATCGTGAGAGCCCATAGCAACCACGGCAGGCACAGGCCCCTCTCTGGGGGCAGGGCAGGTGCACCCCTCAGATGGCCACTGTACCACCCACCTCCCCGGGTTGGTGGGGGGCAGGCAGTGCAGCGCCAGGTTCTAATTTATGGAATAATCCCCGGGCGCCTGGTTCTCGGGGTGTGGTGGCAGCCACAGGAGGGTTCAACCTGCAGCCCCACCACAGAGAAATCCTACCATGCCTGCCTGCTGCAACCGCAAATCCTCTAATGGCCCGGGAGCCCTCCCAGGTGTGTGGGGAGGGGGCCAGGCTGTTTTCTGCAGGCCAGCCTCGGCCTGAGGCCTCCTGCCCGCCTCCCAGGCCGCCCCGCCCAGGCCCTCTGCTCACATTGATGTTCCTGATGTTGTGCATGAGTTGGTAGGCGATGTCCTTGCAGCCCTGGCTCAGGGCCTCTGGCGGCATCTCGTTGTCCGAGTACCAGTCCCGGTCGGCCGAGTGGGCGTAGGCGGCGCTGGGGGTGGCGTGATTCACCCGCGTGGTGGTCACGATGCCCACAGATTTCCCTGGCGGTGGGAGAAGAGAGGTTCGCTCCCCCTGCAGGTGGGGTGTCCCAGCGCCTCCTCTCTCCCCCTGCCCACTGCAGGCTGGCCTCCCATCAGGCCCTCTGACTGCTTGGGCCTGTCTCCCCATCTGTACAAGGCAGGGCACAGTGCTGTGAGTCCTGGGACTGGAGTCCTCCCCTCCAGCCAGGCCCTAGGGAACTCACTCCCACAGGAAGCCCCAGGCCCCTCCAGGGGACCTCAGATGAGTTAGGCTCCAGGCCCCCAATTCCCAGGAGGAAGGGGAAGGAGCCTACATGTATGGACCCCTGTAGGGCTGGCCTTGGGCTCGTTGCTTTACCCTCCTCACACCAAACCTTTGGGGGTGATGTCTTCACAGCTGTTTATAGTCAAATTTAATAGAGCTGGGACCACATCTGAGTAGCTGGGAGGGCCAGTGGCTCCATGACTGTGTCACAGACACCCAGCCCACCAGAGCTGGGAGTCCAGGAGAACTGTGCCTGCCCTCTCCCCACTGTGCAGCTGGAGGCCTGAGGCCCGGTCAGTGGCGGAGCCGGGCGGTCCCTACCACCACCCTGCTCACCAGCGTCCTTGGCCCAGCGCAGGATGGAGGTGACCTCGTTCCCCTGGGTAGTGTTGCAGTGGGTGCGCACGGTGGCCGCATTTACCCCCACGGTGCCCTCGTTGGCCTTCACCCCACACAGGTAGGCGGTGGCGGTGCCCGCACTGTCGGGCACCTGCGCGTTGGTGTTGTATGTCTGCAGGCAGGAAGCAGGATCAGCGGATGGCCGGCCTCGGTGCCCCTTCTGACAAGTGGCCCTGTGCAGCCGGGGCTGAGCCCTGCCACCCCCAGAGGCCGCCAGAGCCACAGGGTCACCTAGCTGAGTGTCTGCTTCCTGTGTCATGGCAGCGACAGGCCACAGGAAGGGCAGGAAACTAATTCTCCAACCTATGGAGAAGCAGCTGGCAGAGGAGTGGCGGCTGGGCAGGTGAGCAGAGGCCTGGCTCTGGGTCTCTGGGGCTGCAGGGGCCAGCAAGGGACGGGGGGGGGGGGAGCAGGGAGGCCCAGAGAAGGGAGACGAAGGGGGTCCCTGATGGGAGGGGGCAGGGCAGGGGAGGGGTGGGGAGGGAAAATGGAGAGGGGAGAGTAGGATTGAAAGGTCCTCTCTGCCTTCCCGGGCCCTACCCCTTGCCAGGTGCCTCGCCCCATCCAGACCTGCAGTGAAGACCCCAAAGCTACCGCTTGTGGCCCTTTTCCACCAGCCTGGGAGCCAGGGCGCAGCCTGCTCTCCCCCCTGGAAGGAGCCTGGGCCTGACCCGAAAGTGTCTGAGGGTGCTTATTACGTAACCCCCGTAACAATAGCTGCTCCCAGCGCTAAACAATTTACATCAGTAATCTAACTAGCCCATGTCGGCCTTGGGAGACAATGAGTGAACTAGGCCGACTCCCTGTATACAAAACATAAAAGCGGGCGCAGTTAATTGATGGTGTTGGAGGTCAACAGGGTGGCTACTGGGGGGGTGCCGGGGGCCTCTGGCTGCTGCCACACTCAGTGGCTCGACTTCAACGCTGGTTAGACAGGTGCGGTTTGTGAAAATTTAAGCAGTACTGAGTATGCTTTTTTCTATGTACGTTATGTGTGCGCGCGCGCGCGCGTGTGTGTGTGTGTGTGTGTGTGGTACTGGGGATCGAACCCAGGGGATTCTACCTCTGAGCTACACCCCCAGCCCTATTTTATTTTTATTTGGAAACAGGGTCTCATTAAGTTGCAGAGGGCCTCACTAAGTTGCTGAGACTGACTGCAAACCTGTGATCCTCCTGTCTCAGCCTCCCAAGTACTGAGATTACAAGCGTGCACCACCACACCCAGCTTGTGCATTACACTTTGATAAAAAGTTGTGTTTTGTTTTTTTTTTTGTGGTGCTGGAGATTGGATCATCCAGGGATGCTTTTCTTACCTCTGAACTACACCCCAGCCCTATTTTATTTTTTATTTTGAAACAGGATCTCCCTAAGTTGCTGAGGCTGGCCATAACCTGCGATCCCCCTGTCTCAGCCTCCCAAGTACTGGGATTACAGGCTTGTGCCCCCGCGCCTGGCTGATAAAAAGATTTTTTAAATCAGTGAGTTACAAGCTTCAAAATCAATCTCAGCAAGGGGCCACCACTCTCCGTTTCACGGTGGGCCCACGGGGACCCAGGATGTCAGATGGCCTCGCAGCCCGAGGGTGCCAGTCCCCTCTATCAGGCTGGGAGGCCCCGGCCAGCTGGGTGGGGTGGGACTTACCTTGGAGAGGGCCACAAAGGGGAACTTGTCCATCTCCAGCCTGGTCTCCTCCCCAGGCTTGTGGTGGAGTTGACCCTTGAGGATGCGGGCAGCCGTCACCGTGGAGACCCCCATGCCTGCGCGGGGAGAAGCGGGTCAAACTCAGGCTCCGGGCTCTCTGATCAGCTTTCTGGGGCAGCCGGCAGCAGAGAATGGCTCTGTAATGTCACCGGGCACCCTCTCCCGTCCTCTCCCCAGACCCTTGGGAGCAAACTTCTTGGGTTCACAGCCTGGTCCTCTCCTCCAGAACCCAGCCCCTTCCCCTGCCCCAGCACCCCGGCCTCACCGTCCCCCAGGAATAGGATGACGTTCTTGGCCACGTTGGTATTGAGTTTTTGAAGTTCCAGGGCATTTTTCAGGGTCTGCTGAGCTTGGTCTCGCCAGTAATTGGGATCTTTTTCTTTCTCTGCACAGAGAGAGGCAGAGTTATTTAGTGGGGGATGGGGAACAGCTTCCCATCCCCAGACTCATGGATACCCCAGCACCTCACTGGTGGGGGCCCAAACGTCTGAACAGGAGGGAGCGATAGTTACCCATCTCAAACGACACGTGGTTTGCAAACACATGCCAGTCACATCTTCCCTACAAGCCTGTGGGCCCTGGCATCTTCTCCCCGCATCTCAGAAAGAAGAAACTCAGGCTCAGAGACACCAAGTGCCTCGCCCGAGGCCACACAGCACTGGCAGATGCCGGTGGAGCTGGGCTTCGCTCCAGAGCCCACGCTTTCCTTTTGCCCAGCAGAGAGATGTTCCAAGGCAGCAGTTGCTGGCACAATTAGGAGAGTGATGTTTAACCTAGTCCACAGAACAATCTGCAGAAGTCCCCAGCTGTCTCCAGCCCTCAGTTAGACACTCTGCTCGGTGTATTCATTACACTTGGCCCAGCACTAAGCGCGGTGCTGGAAAGCAGGACTCCACCTTTGTCTTAACGGATCTGATTTAAAGGAACCACAGTTGCGCTCCTGTTCAGACAGGTTAGCAAGGACGGTGCACAGCAATTCAGGGTTTTGAGAGAAAATGAGAACTAGAAATGTCTCTTTCTTCCCTTCTCTCCCCTCTTCCTCCTCTCCTGCCTCCTCCTCCTCCTCCTCCTCCTCCTCCCTTCTCCCCGTCCCCCCTTTTTCTCTCTCAGCCAGCAATCAATCCACAACCTTAGTACCTGACAAATCTCAGTCCAAACCCCAGCTATGCCAAGAACCAACTGTGGGACTCTGGGCACGACACCTCCCTGAGCCTCAGTGTCCTCCCTGTCCACCGGGTTGCTTGCACCACCCTCTAGGACCTCTGTGAGGACCTCCGGCAAGAGACACGCCTGAGCCTGGAGAGGCCCAGCGGCACGCCTCCCAGCCCACCCTGGCCCGGGAGAGCCTTCTCTTTCTTCCCTTCTTTCCTTTTTCTTTTTTTCTTTCTTTCTTTCTTCCTTTCTTCCTTTCTTTCTTTCTTTCTTTCTTTCTTTCTTTCTTCTTTCGTCTCTTTCTGCTCTTTCTTCTCTCTCTCTCTCTCTCTTTCTTTCTTTCTTAGATTGAACCAGAGGCATTCTTTTTTTTTTTTTTTGCGGTACTGGGGATTGAACCCAAGAGCATTCCACCTCCGAGCTACACCCCCGGCCCTATGTTTTATTCTTTATTTTGAAACATGGTCTCACTAAGTTGCAAAGGACCTCACTAAGTAGCTGAGGTTGGCCACGAACCTGCAATCCTCCTGTCTCAGCCTCCCAAGTACTGGGATTACAAGTGTGCACCACCACGCCCAGCTGAACCAGAGGCATTCTAAACTACACCCCCAGACCTTTTCATTTTATTTTATTATTTATTTATTTATTTATTGGTACTAGGGACTGAATCCAGTGGCGTTCTACCTCTGAGCTACACCTCCAGCCCTTTTTATTTTGAAACAGAGTCTCGCCAAGTTGCTGAGGGGCTCGCTTAATTGCTGAGGATGGCCTCCAACCTACGATCCTCCTAACTCAGCCTCCCAAGTACTGGGATTACAGTTGTGCGTCATTATGCCCGACTTATTTTACTTTTTTGAAACAGAGTCTTGCTAAGTTGCTGAGGGCCTCGCTAAGTTCCTGAGGCTGGCCACGAACCTGTGATGGGATCTCTTTCCTTGTAGGCAGAGGCTCAGCTCCCATCCCTGGGAGGTGGAGCACTTTCCATCATCCTCGGGGCCTCCCACTGCCCTTGGGCCGCACCAGAGCTGCCCATGGGGACTTAGAAGCCTAGAGGTGAAAGCCCCTTGAGGATTCTCTCTCAATGGCCTCCCCCAGCAGACAGGGAGGCTGAGGTCAGAAGAGGCAGGGTCTTGTCCGAGGCCACCTTGCCCGTTCGTGGGCTGGGGACGCACCCCTCCTCTGTGGCCCAGCTCAGGCCCACGCTGGCCTCTTAAGATGGCCCCGGGTGACGTGCACCCTCCGTCCTTACCTTGCGCAGCTCCCGGGCAGCGCGCCACGGGCTCCCATGCAGCCCTCTCCTTTAACCTTGCCAACAGCCTTGGAGGGGCAGGACATTACTTCCTCCGCATCAGGAAAGGAAGAAGCCGAGCTGAGAGCTGCAGAGGAAGGACTGGGCACTCCCGCACCCCACCTTCACCCGGCCCAAGCCCCACCTCTCTTCTGGAAGAGTCTGCCACGGTCCCCAATCTCAGCCTCATGGGCCAAGTCCCCAGCTGGGAATCGGAGGCCTTGGCCCTCTGTCCAGCTGTGTGCCTTCTGGAAAGTTCTTCCCACTAGAGTGTCTGCCCCAGGAAGTGGGGGGGATAGCGGGGGGGATGGGAGCTCCCCACAGCTGGTTTCGGGATTACAGGAGACAGAGCCTGGCAGCACTCGGCCGGCTGTGTTTCTGATGAGAGGCTCCGCGGGCTCCGACCTCCTCCTGCCTTCCTCCGCACACGGCAGGCCCTTGTCTCCGGGCCTCTTCGGCTACTTGGCTTCCATTTGAGAGGTGAGGAACCTCTGCCCAGCCTGCCCCCCGCCCGCTGCCCCCGCGCCGGCACACGTGGCTCTCTCAGCACGGGCTCTGCTGTCGGCGGCCTGGTCCCCACTGGGCTCCCTCCCTATGGGTTTGAGGGGCGGTGGAGGCTGAGCCCTGGACCCTGGGGCCTGTCCCCTAGAAGGGTTCAGTCAGTTCAAACTGACTTCTTCATGAGAGGTCTGCTTTAAGCAACGACAGCTTGGACATCTGAATGCCGGAGGCCATTGTTTGGGGAGACTTTTCTTTTGGTGGTACTGGGGATCGAACGGAACCCAAGCGCATTCTACCTCTGAGCTCCACCCCCAACCGTTTTTATTTATTTACTTTTATTTATTTATTTTACTTTTTTTATTTATTTTACTTTTATTTATTTATTTTACTTTTTTGTGGTACTGCAGATTGAACCCAGGGGCATTCTACCTCTGAGCTACACCCCCAGCCCTATTTTTTATTCTTTATTTTGAAACAGGGTCTCACTAGGTTAAAAAGTCTCACTAAGTTGCTGAGGCTGTCCTCGAACCTGCGATCCTCCTGTCTCAGCCTCCCAAGTATTGGGATTACAGGCGTGTGCGGCCACTCCCTATTAAATGACACTTGCAAGGGCCAAAGATATAACACTACATCACAAGAGCACTTGGTGCGTTGTGTGTGATTCCGTTCACAGGAGTTCAAAGGGGCAAAACGAGCCGAGGGTGGCAGGAGGAAGCCTGGCCGTGTTCCTTGGCTTTGGGACAGGGGCTGTGGCAAAGGACACAGAGAAGCCACTGGTGTCCCATGCCTGGACCGCTCTCCGCACCTGGGCGTTGACTCCCTGGGTGTGAGTGTGTGCAACACTCCACCGTGGTGTTGGGTCAGGATTTGTGCCCTGTACTGTAGGCTCTGTCTGATTAGCACACTGCAATGGCCAGACAGATCGAAGCCGACACACTGAACTGCTGAACGTGGAGACTTTTCCTTCACTGCTTTTCCATCTTTTCCCTCTTCATCCACGGATGCATCGTCCACCCAGGTGGAAGAGCCAGGGCCCCGTCCCAGAGTGGCCTGGGGTTCCCCAGGCGCACATCAGAAGGCATCGTGGGATCCTTCTGAGAATCCTGTCGCTCAAGCTCTAGCCTCAGCCGTGCTATGCACCGCCGGCTCAGTCCCCTCCCTGCATCTCCACCTCCTCATCTGTTGACATATCACCTTCCTAAGAGAAGAGGCCAACATTCACGGAGGGCCTTCTCCCTGCTCGACGCTGCTAGAACACGGTCTCCACTGCACAGATGGAGAAATCGAGGCCCATGGAAGGTCAGCGGGGATTTCCAGCCACAATGATGGGTTGAGCTAGAGAGGGCTCCCCTCTCTGATTCCAGTTACAGAAATGTGGAAAAAGATAAACAACCAAAACCAGCGCATAGCTTCAAAAAGGAAGAGGGACGGGAAATCCCCGGGAGGCAGAATCTAAGAGGAAATTCAAAACCGGAGGGGCTGCTGCCGAGAAACCATTGGGACATCAGTGCAGAGGGGCTGATGCAACCTGGCGCTGAGCAAGGACCGGGAAAGAGAGCCACTCTTGAGTCACGTGAACGCAACTCCATCCCAGCCGGGTCTAAGCGGGGTCAATTTTTTTGTGTGTGTGTGCTGGGGAATGAACCTCTGAGCTACAATCGCAGCCCTTTTTATTTTGAAACAGAGTCTCGCTAAGTTGTTGGAGGGTCTCTCTAAATTGCTGAGGCTAGCCTTAAATCTACGATCCTCCTATCCAGCCTCTCAAGTACTGGGATTACAGGCGTGCACCATCGTACCCACCTGGGGTTGACGTTTATAGTGTAAACTACAAACTGAGAAATTAACATAAGAGCTTGTGCAGAATTAGAGGGACCCCCCAGGCCAGGAAATAATCAAAGTCCATATCACTGCTGGGCGTGGTGGCGCACACTTGTAATCCCAGTACTTGGGAGGCTGAGACCGGAGGGTCCGGGTTTGCGGCCAGCCTCAGCTACTTAGTGAGGCCCTCTGCAACTGAGTGAGACCCTGTTTCAAAGTAAAGAATAAAAAATAGAGCTGGGGGTGTAGCTCAGAGGTAGAATGCCCCTGAGTTCAATCCCCGGTACTGCAAAAAAAAAAAAAAAAAATTCATAGCACACTGCTAAAACACTTCCGCATGAATTTCAACAGGAAAACCAAACCAAACCAAAAAACTCCCGATGAAGAAGAGCTCACCAAGTGCTGTGAGCGTGTATGTCCCTGTCACTCTGAACTGACTTCATTATGATATGTCATTACAATACACCAATAAAAGTATATACACACAGCTGGGTATGGTGGTGCACACCTGTAATCCCAGTACTTGGGAGGCTGAGACAGGAGGATCGCAGGTTTGAAGACAGCCTCAGCAACTTAGGCCCTTAGCAATTTAGTGAGACTGTTTAAAAAAAAAAAAATAGGGCCGGGCGTGGTGGCGCACGCTTGTAATCCCAGTACTTGGGAGGTGGAGACTGGAGGATCTGGGTTCCCAGCCAGCCTCAGCTACTTAGTGAGGCCCTCCGCAACTTCGTGAAACCCGGTTTCAAGATAAAGGATAAAAAATAGGGCCAGGGGTGTAGCTCGGAGGTAAAACGGCCCTGGTTCAACCCCTGGTACCACAAAAAAAAAAAAAAATTAGGGCTGGGGGTGTAGCTTGGAAGTGTAGGAGGGGTGTAGAAGGCCCCTGGGTTCAATCCCCAATACCCCCCACACACACAAAGTGTACACACACATTAGCTAGTGGGCAAGAACTATAAACATAAGGAAATGTATTATCAGGTAGGAGAGTGAGCAGACAAAGCTGACAGGAGGGTTAGCATACCAAGACCCGGAAGAGTCTACAGAATCCATCCTATTTCAGATGAGTGGAGACAAAAGGGGAGAATAGAAGCTTCCATCAAAGAACAGGCTAGCACAAAGAGGAAAGGGTACCCACCCAACATTAGCACGTGCAGCAGCAGAGCAGAGATTGCCTGCTCTAAACACTTGGCTTCCAGCTCTCGAATACGCGAATACGCAAATACGCCGGTTAGCTTCATGACCTTGAACACTGACTATGCCCCTCATCTTACCCGCCCCTCATGCTGCAGCAGGTCTTCCCCTCCCTGTGCCCCCCCCCAGTCCTACCTGGCACTAGAGAGTTGGTAAGGCAGGTGCCAATGGCCAGTACTAGGAATGGTGAAATCATGGTACACCCCAAGACCTGCTTCCTCTCTGGAGCCCAGAGATGTAAAGGATTCAGGTGGGTGTGTAGGTGGGCCAGCAGTGGTCAGCCGTTAGCTGATGTTCCAATCCTAGAAAAAAATAAGATAAAAAAAGACACTTGGGACACAGCTCTGGAGTTCATTTCTTCATCCTTCAGGCATTACTTCCTTGGTTCATGCAACCCGTGTTTGCTGAGCACCTGTGATAGGCCCGGCGTGGGGTAGACATTGGGATGCCAAGCCAGGTGGGCCCTCTCTCTGGAAACGAAATCACAGGGGCAGTTGTATAGTCGTAACAATACGACTGCTGTAAAGCAGTTACCTCCCATTTCCCCCACCCAGAGGCAGTCTCTCCATGTGGTTGTTCTCATCTACAGCTTGCCTCACGCTCTCCTGGAGGGCTTAAGACATCCCCGGCCCGGCCTAGAATCTCCAACTGAAGTTCTAATAAGTAAGTTCCCCGGCGATGCTGACGCGCTGGCTCTTGGACCACACCACGAGGGGCGCTGCAGCCTTTTGATTCTAAGTCATACACACAACCGGGATAAAACAGAGACCTCCCTTTCTTCCTTTTTTTTTTTTTTTCGGTACCGGGGATTGAACCCAGGGGCGTTCTACCTCCGAGCTACACCCCCAGCCCTATTTTTTTTATCCTTTATTTTGAAATTGGTCTCATGAAGTTGCGGAGGGCCTCACTAAGTAGCTAAGGCTGGCCGCGAACCTGGATCCTCCAGTCTCTGCCTCCCAAGTACTGGGATTACAAGCGTGCGCCACCATGCCCGGTTCAGAGACCTCCCTTTCTTTCTTTCTTTTTTTTTTTTTTTTGCAGTACCGG
>PVJS01011831.1:0-44976 GCA_004027185.1 Glis glis
TGTGTGTGTGTGTGTGTGTGTGTGTGTGAGTGTGTGTGTGTGAAATTTCAGTTTGGGCTGGATTTAGTGTAAGATAGAGGCTAGATGTCAAACAAGCAGATTTATGAGTTGAGGAAATTTGCAATTCCATTAAGTATAACTATGAAGTGCAAAGAGATCTGAGAAATCTCTTCTCAGAGCCAGGCATGGTGGAGCACACCTATAATCCCAGTACTTGGGAGGCTGAGTCAGGTGGATTGCAGGTTTGAGACCAGCCTCAGAAACTTAGCAAGATCCTCAGCAACTTAGAAAGATCTGTTTCAAAAAATAAAAATTCAAAAGGCCTGGGGGTGCCAGGCATGGTGGTGCACATTTGTAATCCCAGTACTTGGGAGGCTGAGACAGGAGGATCTGGGTTCGTGGCCAGCCTCAGCTACTTAGTGAGGCCCTCCGCAACTTAGTGAGACCGTTTCAAAATAAAGAATAAAAAATAGGGCTGGGGGTGTAGCTCAGAGTAAAATGTCCCTGGGTTCAATCCCCAGTACCAAAAAAAAAAAAAAGGCCTGGGGGTTGTAGAATGCTCCTGAGTTCAATCCCCAGTACCCTCCAAAAAAAGAAAAGAAAAGTAAGTCAAGTTAAATAAAACTTTCCTCTAGGCATTCACATCAAGAGCCGTAACACATCTCCTCTGCCTGGAAGACTTTCAGAAAGGGGATATCAGCACACACATGCCTCCTTCTGCCCCTTCTATAAGGCCCGTCTTCTCTCCCCCTATTATCCCTTGATACCAAGAGACGTGGGCTTCCAACTTGGACTCTTCCCAGTTCATTCTTCCCTTTCCTTGGGGGCAGCTAGCATCACAACCCAGCCATGAGTCAGGAGGGCAATCTTCTCTTTATATATTGAATCTTAAATATATTGAAGGAATTAAAGAGTCTCTTCTGGTCTCACGGCCACACCACGATGGCCAAGGGGGTGTGCAGGAGGGTGATCTGATTTTTATAAGGGAAAGAAAATCTGTTCATATTCAAACACGGTACACTTATAACATGAGTTTGTAGCTTAGTGATGCTGTCAGGACTGGAGATAACGTTTGAAAGTCATCGGCATGTGAATGAGCAAAGCCAGGGACTGAGTGAGTGTTAGGCAGCCAGACAGAAATGACCAGGTCAGGGCAAGATTGGGGTAGACCGAAGGAAAGTTAAGCAGGCCCTCATGAATGGGAATAAGGGACTCCCTGCCTAGCTGTGGTTAGGGAACCACAGTTATAGAACTGCAAGAACATCAGGAGGCTAAACTCACTGTAACCCCCCGTGGGGTTTCACTTAGACACCCATAGGAAAGTTCCCAACACGGCAAGAAGAGGAAAGCAGCGCAGATGTACTAAGACGTGGTGCAAAAAGAGATGGTGACCTTCCCCAATGCATATGCACAAGAGGGAAAGGTTTCCAGACTGAGTATAGCTCACCACATGGAAGGCCTACTGCTATTTTTTCACTCCGGAAAGTGGCCCATTCCAGACCCTTTCTCTGGAAGATACCACTTTGTTGGATACTATTTTCTATTCCAGGAGGCAACCCTGTTTGGACCCTTTCTTCGGAATATAACCCGACCCTTTCTCTGGAATGTAACCCCTTTATCATGGCCTTCTCTTAATCTGTACCCCCACTTCCCAAAATAAACCTTTTATGCTCCCCTATTGGTGCTATCCACTTGAAGTCTTTCTTTCAAAGAAAGCAAGAATCGAGGACAAGATCACTGCCCTATAACAATTTATTTCTAGGAGAAATTATCACCCTATAAGATGACGACAGATAACTCATGATAGAGAAGAGCAGAAAGGTGAGGACTGAGTCCTGGGATAATCCAGGATGTAGAGGATTAAAACAAAACGATTAAAAAAAAACCTGCCTCAAAGACAACTGCGAGTGAGTAGTGCATGAGATTGGAAGAAAGTTTGGCATGTGGTGCCGATGGGGCTAGGAGTTGGGCAGATTTCCAGAGGGGTGAGCATGTAGCTGAATCAAATGTTGCTGGGAGATCAAACCTGCAGCAGGATCCTAACCCATGCTCTGATCCTCAGCCTGACTCTAGCCCAGACCCTCAATTCTTCCTTAAAAGAATACTGGAGGGTGAGTTTTCTAAATCATAAGTCAACGAATAATTTATCTGAGAGGGTCACTGGTAACAAAATTTCATAAAATCACAACACCATCTTACATGAAGACGATGCTCCATTCAGCAAATGCCGTGCTCTGTAAGCCAAACTGAAACCCCATCAGATGAATGCAGTCGTGAGCACTGGCCATTGGGGATTCCCTGTGGTTACTGAGAACTTGTAGGGGCACTGCACAGTATCCTCCCATCTGCTTCTTATGAAGCATCATGAAGAGCTGGGATGACTGTTTCTTTCTTTGCTCTGTTTATCTTTTTCTGAAATCAACTTGGAAAACACTTTCATTTTGCATTATTTCAGGCCGACAGTAAAGCACATGGCTTGGGGTGAGGCCTCTGCAGTGTCCTATGCTTGGTTTCCCGGGTGTATTGGAGATTTCAGGAGTATCACCAGAGACAGAGCTTCTATATCCACCAAAAGGAGCAGTGAAATAAACAATGTGGGTATGCAAGATTGCCACGCCCTGCTGCCTCGCCCCACCTTTGCTCTGAGTTCCTGGAGCTCCTGGAGCTCGCTAACCCTACCCTGACTTTAACTCCCAGCTGTGACTGTGGCCATCACAGGAATGTCATTCATTTCTCCCATCCCACCTTCCCTATTGAAAGAAATGGAGATTATCTAGACTACGGAGAGAATAATCAGAAAATAGTGTATGAGTTCAGAGTTTGAATTCTCTGTTTAATTTAACGGTCAGCTTGAGCAGCAGAATGAAATAGCACGAGAACTTGTGACAAAATACCCGTGAAAAACAACTTGAAGAGGAAAAGTGCATTTGGTGGGTAGTGAGAAGCCTGTCCCCTAATTTGGACTGGGCTTCTGGAGCCTGTTACAAGTCATGGAGGAGGAACAGGATTTGTCATGGTTGAGGGAGAAAGAATGAGCCAAGAACTAGGGAGAGAGTTTCCATGATGCATCCCATCCAAGAGAATAGGAAAGAGAGGTGGGAACTGAGTCAGAGGCCGGTAGTTTTCATTTGGGGCCAGATAGAGTTAGAAGATCTGAGAAGATGCATAGGAATTAGAACCTTCTACTGCCCCTAAAGTACTGATACACAGAGCCCTGTGCCCTTTGAGATGGAGTCTACAGTTGAATGAGATCTTGAAGCAGAGGACCCAACTAAACCATGCCCAACTTCTACTGACACAAACTGTGTGATAATAAGTACATGTTGTTTTAAGCTGCTAGGTTTTGGAGTAATCTGTTACACAGCCATAAATAACTAATATATCAGCCTTGTCATTTATGAGGTTTTAGTGTGACCTGCACTGGTAGGAGTAGAATAGGAGTGCAGATCAGCTACCCAACCCTGAGCCATCCTCACTGCCCTTCCAAGGAGCTAGAGAGAGAGCAGGTTACAAGGAATGAGATGAACAGAGACAAAGTTCAACTTTTTTTTTTGAGTCCTTCAACTAAAGGGCCTAAATCATGTGCTGGGGTTGATCAGGGTGGGTCCAGCAAGCTTATTTAAAATGTGCATCCTTGAGGATCTAGAGGGCAGGGCCTGTCCTCTGGGGAGAGAAGGACTCCGTGAGGTCAGCAATGGCAGCGGTAGCACCTAGAGAGAGGTGATGTGCTGGCTGATCTCCAGTTTGCAAAAGAAGAAGGTGAAATTGCACCCAGAACTGCCCACAGCACCATCCCCCTCCTGAACAGACCACTGGGTCTCTAAGCTGCTAAATAAAAAGCATACATCGATAAGTTTGTTTTCTATTTTTTAAGGGCTGAAAGAATGACATTGTCTTGCACAGTCTCATTTGGAGACCATGTCAGCTGTTAATACTGATTATCTTTCTGAATAACTATCCATTTGCAATGGTAGAGAAAAAAATGACAGAAACATAAAAATACTCAGCAGTTTAAATGGGGCACCCTAAGCAAATGACCCTCACTGAAAAATCATTTAATAAAGAACTTTTCTCTCCATTGTTGTTTCCTGTGTTAACTATAATTCTTATTCTTACATTGCATCAATAATGATCCAGTTGTTATGGAAAGGAAGCAATATTTGAATAATTCCTCAAGATAAAAAATACAATTGCACAACTGAAAAGTCTCAGTGGAGCCCTAGTAGCAATGAGCACACCCAGCTGTTCTCTTGGTTTCTAATACCAGTTCCCAGTAAAAGGAGCTAGGACAATTTGGGAAATGATTGGATTCTTTTAGGACTAGGGCAGGAAATAGGAAAGATGAGCCTAGAGTATCTTGTAGTGCCAGAAGGGAAGAGCTAATTTTTTTTTAATTAAAATGAAACAAAAAAGCCGGGCGTGGTGGCACACGCTTGAAATCCCAGTACTTGGGAGGCTGAGACAGGAGGATCCGGGTTCATGGCCAGCCCCAGCTACTTAGTGAGACCCTCTGCAACTTAGTGAGACCCTGTTTCAAAATAAAGAATAAAAAAATAGGGCTGGGGGTGTAGCTTGGAGATAGAATGCCCCTGGGTTCAATCCCTAGTACCACAAAAAAAGAACCCCCAACCCATCAAATAAAAAAAGGCACATTGTTGGGGTCAAAGAGGACACAGGAACCAACTTGAAGGGGCTCCCGATGGCCAAAGCTAGGACAATTTGAGCAACAAGATTGGATTATAACACAAAGTATAAAATAAATATTCATGAATCTGTACAATAAAAATAAATAATTTAAGCCAGACATGGTAGCGCACACTTGTAACCCCAGTACTTGGGAGGCTGAGAAAGGAGGATCGCAGGTTCGCGGCCAGCCTCAGCTACTTAGTGAGGCCCTCTGCAACTTAGTGAGACCCTGTTTCAAAATAAAGAATAAAATAGGGCTGGGGGTGTAGCTCGGAGGCAGAATGCCCCTGGGTTCCATCCCCAGTCCCCCCCACACAAATAAATAAATAATTTAATAAGTAAATAAATAAGGGAGACAAACATCCCATGTATAAAAACTCCAAATCATTTCTGTAGATACTCAGCCCTCCAGGAGTTGGGGTATTCCTCTCCACTGCTTAAATATAGCCTGTGCATAGTTACTCTTCCAGAGAGCACAGTATAGAAAGAAGGGAAGAGCTAATTTTTTTTAATTAAAAATTATAGAAAGAAGAGGGAAAAGATTAATCTTACAGTGGAGAAATCTAACAAAAACGATCTCAGCCATATGGTCAGGGTAATATCAACAATGCTAAATCATTTTGACAGTATGTACCTTTAGTATGATGTGGCAAAAATAACACTTACTCCTGCAGTCTTCCTCCCAAGACCCATAAGACCAGTTTAATCATGAGAAAAACATCAGGCAGATTCCAGCTGAGGTATGTTCTGCAAAATGCTTGGCCAGTGCTCTCCAAGACTATCAAGGCATCAAAAACAAGGAAAGTCTGAGGATTATAATACCCAAGAGGACTCTGAAGAGACACGATGACTGAATGTCCTGGATGGGATCCTGGGACAGGAAAAGGAGATTAGGTTAAATGAAGAAAGCTTGAATAAGGTATGGACTTTTGTTAATAATAATACATCAACATTGGTTCATTAATTGTAACAATTGTACCATCTTGGTGTAAACTATTAATTCAAGGGCAACTGGATATGAGGTGTGCAGTATGCAAGAACTCTTTGTACTATCAATAATTTTTGTGTAAACATGAGACTTTTTATAATAAAAAAGTTTACTGAAGACCAAAAAAGAAGATGCTGAGGTAAGGTATGGGAAGAGTACAGTGGAGCCCAAAACCAATTTTAGGGTCTGTCAGTAGATGTCAGATTTTGGAAAAAGAGAAGTTGGATGGCTACATTCAAGGTAGAAGAGCTTTAGTGGAAACCAGAGTTTGAATGGAATTCGTAACTAATTCAATTTTAGTGAAAATTTTAGAAATGATAGAGGGAGAAAAGATTGGAGATCAAAGAACTAAAAGAAAAAAAATTTTATTAAACCAGAAAATGTGATCTTAAGATCTAATGGGTCAACTACAATCTAGTCAGGAAGAGTCAAAGAGTTGCCATAATTAGACATAGCCTGGTGAAGTTTATGAGCTTCAGTAATGAAGAGAGTATAGATAGGAAGAATCAAAAGGGTTTCCTATAGAGGGGGAAAGGGGAGTGGAAGGGACACTGGTCCATAGGTACTGCCCTCTGTGATGTGAAGTGGCACAGGTTAAGTACTGTTTCTGTGTATGAAGGTGGGGTGCAGAGGCACATCTAGAGGTACCAAGATCAAGGCTAGAAAACTGCAGGGTTTATGCAATCCCCCTTGTGAGAATATAATTAGATCTTTCCTATCAAAGCAATAGCTTGACCTAAGCTCAATTTTGTAAAACCACCATTTTGTAAAGTTAGCATTGGTCAGGTGCTTTGCCTCTGAGCTACACTCTCAGCTTAGCTGACAGGAATTAAGTTCAGCTCTGGCCACAACCCAGTCCTGCTGGAACCTTGGCAGACACCATTACCTAAAGGAAAGGGGGCATAAGCTCCCAGCTGTTTTAGCCCCTTCACCATGACTGGAGCAGCCAGTATCAGACTCGCCTCCAAGTAACAGCCAATTTCAACAGTGCCCATGGAAACCTCCACCACCTAATAGGGGCTTCCACCCCATTGTAGGAGTACCCACAGAGAGCACACCTCACATACTCTGTGGTCTACACTGCACCGGCCTGAATTACCAAAGGGACCTCACTCTTGGGAGATACATAGAGAAAGTGGGCCCCTCAGGCTCTGATACAGCGCACATTGTGTCAAAACCCACTATTCGCAGCTAAAGTAGCCACAGGGAGATTTACCATGAAGCCCAATTGAAATAAAACTCAGTGCTACACAACAAACTGATACCCCAAGACACATCATCAAGAGAAGGCTGTTTATTAAGAAGTCCCCGCAACACATGCACACATATGAGCATAAAAACACAAGACATATGAAAAAACAAGGCAATATGACACGTCCTAAAGTTTATAGATTTATAGTAACAGATTCCAGAGATAACAAAGAGGACGACATGCTGGATAAATAACCATTCAAAAGAATGGTTTTTGAAAAGATCAATGAATTTCAAGAGAATGCTGAAAAACAATGCACAAGTAATAATAAGCAGGTAGATATTCTCTGCTACATATTAAAATATACAAAGCTACAGAAACATAATTATGATAGTATGACACCAGTATAAATAGGCAGCTCACTGGAATAAATAAGGGTCCAGAAACACACATAAGTAAAAAAATGAAAATTTAGTACTCAATGAAGTGGTATTTCGAGCCAGTAGGGAAAAAGAGATATTTAACCAGTAATGGACCTTGACCAAACAAAGAAGAAAAACTAGATTCTTTCTATACTCTAAAAATTAACATATTTGAAAAACAAGGATGTACAAGGAACACTCGGAAATTAGTAACTAAAAGATTAACACATCAGCAGAAAATGGCAGTTTATAAATGAAGAAATATATAAAAGGGCAATAATTCCTTAATTTAAGAATTCAACAAATATGTATTAGCATCATCATTAATGAGACATATTGGCCAAGTTTAATAACAAAATCATGGTGGGTGTGGTGGCACACACCTGTAATCCCAGTACTTGAGAGGCTGAGACAGGAAGATTGCAGATTTGAGGACAGTCTCAGCAACTTAGTAAGATCCTCAGCAACTTAGCAAGACCCTCAGCAATTTAGCAAGCCCCTGTTTAAAAAAAAATAAATAAAACAGGGCTGAGTATGTAGTTCAAAGGTAGAATGTCCCTGGTTCAATCCCCAGTACCACACACACAAATATATATGTATATGTAATCAGTATGCTGTGTTGGCTGGGGTGTCAGAAGCAGGCTTTCTTAACCTGATTGATGGAATTACCGTAATTTATAAATTATCTTGTGGATCCTTCTGGAGGGCAGTTTGGCAATATCTCTTGAAAGTGAATGCATTGAAATTTCTTGACTATCCAACTCCAAATCTAGAGTTTATTTAGTCATGTCTGGATGCAAGACCTGGAACTGAGATGGCCATGTGGTAGCCACGGGAGGAGCTAAAGCGTGCTCACGGACAGTGGAAGGAACCTGCCCTCCATGACGTCTCTCAGGTGCTGGTCTGATCCAGGTACCCTGGGGCCCACTCTAACCATAGATGTAGTGTTTTGTGAGATGGGGAAATCCCCTCCTTGCTTCAGTCCGTGTTAATTGGGATTTACGGGATTTGTGGCCAAGGCATCCTTGAAGATGTAGGTCTTTACCTTTCTCCTCTAAATTCTCAGACTTCTATCTTCTCTTCTAACTTTTCACTTCTTCCCAGAAACCACCTCTGTGGTGATCAGGCTGCTTCCAAACCTGCCCAAACCTTGATTTTAGATTTCTTGCCTCCAGAGTTGTGAGAGAATAAATTTCTGTTGAAGTCACCCAGTCTGCGGTAATTTGTTATGGGCAACCTTAGGACACTAGTATAGAGAATCTTTCTAGAATCTCTCTCCCTGCCCCAAAGGCACCTGCCAATTTTCAGATTGTATTAAGTAGACTTGGAATACAGGCTGTGTAGGATGAATCAACAGAAATGGAGGTTGGCATGTGGCAATGCAGACAAGAACACAGGCTCTGGAGTTAGGTAGGTCAAATTGCCAGCCGTATGACCAGAGGACATTGGTCTCTCTCTCTGAGCTCCAAGTTCCACATCTATAAAATGGAGTTAATAAAGAATTTTTTTTTTTTTTTGCGGTACCGGGGATTGAACCCAGGGCCGTTCTACCTCCGGGCTACATCCCCGGCCCTATTTTTTATCCTTTATTTTGAAACCGGGTCTCACGAAGTTGTGGAGGGCCTCACTAAGTAGCTGAGGCTGGCCGCGAACCTGGATCCTCCGGTCTCCGCCTCCCAAGTACTGGGATTACAAGCGTGCGCCACCACGCCCGGCTTTTTAATAAAGAATTTTGAGAGAGCCCAATGAAATACTCTGTAGAAAGTGATTAATATGTTACCCTGTGTATAGTAAGATTTAACAAATTCTAACCCCTTCTCCAGTGTGTAGTCTGGAAGAGGAGTTCTCATCTTTCCTGACTAGACACATCGATAGCATAGGGCGAGGGGTCTCACAGTGTCTGAGAAATAGAGGGCAAGTTTCAAGAACTGGTAGGCTGTACTGAAGGGTGTGCGTGAGAATTCCATTTACAAGGACAGCTGGATTGTTATCCGCCAGCGGTGAGGAGAGAGAAGAGGTGAGGGGAAGGAGGAGAGTAATGTATTGTAGGTCTCAGAGCTTGGGAAAACTGGAAGCAGTACATCTGTATCCAGAGCACGGGGACGGGGGCAAAGCCAGAATTTGCTTTGGAGCATTTCCAGGGGAGAGGTTCCGGGTGTCCAGTTAAAAATCACCCTCCTTTGGGGAAAAGTGTATCCACTGGGGCTTGCCCCATCACACTTGGTTAAGAAATAACTATTAGGAAATTAGTGTTTGAATTACTTGAGAGGCTGAGATAGGAGGATTGCAGGTTTGAGGCCACCCTCAGCAACTTAGTTAGCGAGACCTTCAGCAACTTAGGGAGACCCTGTTTCAAAATAAAAAAATAAAAAAGGACGAGGGGTATAGCTTGACGTTTGAATGCCCTTGGGTTCATTCCCAAGTACAGAAAGAAAGAGAGAAATAAATTAATGCTTGAAGATTCTTTTAACTAGTTATCTCTTGGCTGTTTAGAGTAAAACACAGAATGGGTTTTACTTAGAAATTCAGCACTTTTTATTTTTGTCATTTTTCTGCTATGGCTTTCCTGGAACAAAGAACCATTTTGTTATATTCCTAGAGAAATAATCCATGACACATGAGCTTTTATAACAAAATAAGAATGTCAAATTTTATCTTTGGAACAAAATAAATGGTTGACTATTGTCTTCTGTCATTTATTGTGAAATATGTTATCTACATTAAATCTTGGTGTACATCCCACTCCCAGCCTTCTTGATATTTAGAATAGGTGAGTAATTTCTGAGCTGAGTGCATTTCCTCAGTAGATCAATTGCATGCTTGCATTTTGACACTGAGAAAAATCCTAGAAGCTAAACCTCAGAAGTTGTAGACTGCCTAGATAAACATCTGCTGCTATAATGGTGTTTTGAACTGCAGAGCTACTCTTAGATAGTCTTTAGTCTTTTCTTTGTTATAACTGAGTGGGTGGGGAAATGGGAAAGAATTTTAAAGAATCAGTCAGCTAACCTGTTTCCCTCTTTCTGTTGCATCCTCTACAGAGTGGGGGTTCCCACCCTACACATGCCGTCCTTGTGCAGTTACTATGAGACCGAAGGGGAGAAGAGATTGAAAACCACTTCAGCAATTCTCAATTCTGCACCAGTGCAAGGGACTGCGGACTAGACATTTATTCCATTCATTGCTTAATCACTCTTCAAATGCCTTCCATGTTCAAGTTTTTAAAATGTTCTATTTGCTTTTGTTCCTTAATTATCTACTGGTATTGGTCATTTCATAAATAATATAAATTTGATAAATGTTTACAAAGTTTAAATTTACTAGTCACTTATTTAACTAGTAATTCCTGAGCACTTAATATAGACCATTCCCTGGGAATACAGTGATGAATGAGAGTCAGTCATAGTCTTGACTTTCATGGAATTTACTTCTAGGAGAAATAGACACTGAGATACATTTATCTGAGTTGAGGATTTTTCCTCCTATTAGATAGTGAGGAATGTAATTTTTTTTGTTTGTTTTGCGGTACTGGGGATTGACCCCAAGGCCTTTTACCTCCAAGCTACACCCCCAGCCCTATTTTTTATTCTCACTAAGGGTCTCAGTAAGTTGCAAAGGGCCTCACAAAGTCGCTGAGGCTGGCCACAAACCTGCAATCGTCCTGTCTCAGCCTCCCAAGTACTGGGATTACATGCGTGTGCCACCACACTCAGCTGTAATTGGTATTTTGATGGAAATTGCATTGAAACTGTAAAATACTTTGGGAAATTCTAACAATATTAATTCTCCCAATCCATGAACATGGTAGGCATTCCCATTTTTTGTGTGTCTTCTTTTGTTTCTTTCATCAGTGTTTTATAATTCTCATTACAGAGATCATTACTTCTTTGGTTAAATTTATTCCTCAGTTTTTAAAATTTTTATTAATTTGGAGATGGGTCTTGCTACGTCACTCAGGTTGGCTGGCATTCAACTCTTGCTCTCAAGTGATTCTTTTGCCTCAGCCTCCTAAGTACCTGGTGCTATAGGTGCATACATCCATGTGTGATTTATTCTTAGGCATTTCATTTTATTCTCATTGCTATTGTGAATGGGATTGCTTTCATGATCTCTTTCTCAGAAAGTTCATTATTAGTGTATTAAAATGATACTGATTTTTGTGTGTTGATTTTGTATACTGAAATTTTACTGAGTTTATTTCTAGTAGTCTTTTGGGGGCTTCTAGGTTTTTCTATATATAGAATCATATGGTCTGCAAGCAGAGATAATTTTACTTCCTGCCTTCCTATTTGTATGTATTTTATATTTCTTTCTCTTACTATTATCTCTTTCCAGGCAAAATGACTATTATCAAAAAAGCAAAAAAAAAAAAACAATTGCTGGTGAGGATGCAGCATAAAGGGAATTCTTATACATAGTTGGTAGGAATGTAAATTAGTATAGCCATTATGGAGAACAGTAGAAGATTCCTTTAAAAACTAAAAATATATCTATAATTATAATATATAATATATCTATAATATATTCAGCAATCCTATTTTTGGGTATATACCCAAAGAAAATGAACTCAGAATAGCAAGGAGATACCTGCACATCTCTGTTTACCATGGCATTTTATCAATAGCTAAGATAGGGAGTTACCTATGTGTCCATCAAAAGACAGAAAAAAATATGGTATATATGCACAATGGAATATTATTTGGCTATGAAAAGAATAAAATCCTGTAATTTGTTGCAAAATGGATGAAACTGGAAGACATCAAGTTAAATGAAATAAATCAGGCATGGTGGCACACACCTGTAATCCCAGTACTTGGGAGGCTAAGAGAGGCGGATTGTAGGTTCAAGACCAGCCTCAGCAACTTAATGAGACCCTGTTTAAAAAGTAAAAATAAAAAGGACATGGGGGTATAGCTTGGAGGTAGAATGTTTCTTCTTCTAGAAGAAGAAGAAGAAGAAGAAGAAGAAGAAGAAGAAGCATAAAATTAAATAAGCCAGGCACAAGAAGACAAGTACTGCATGTCCTCCGTTATATATGGAAGAAATAGTTTGGTCTCAAAGTAGAAGAAAGTAGAATAGTACTTACTAAAGTGAAGGAAGGGTAAGGAGGAGGAAGGATACAGAGAGGCTGGATAACAGGTGCCAAAACACAGATAAGAGGAACAAGTTCTAATGTTATACAGTCTAGGGGGGGACTAAAATTCACATAACATATTACATATATTTTCAGAAGACCAAAAAGATAGGAGGAGTTCAAAGCCTCTAAACATACAGACAGGATAAGTAGATGGAAATGCTCATTATTCTGATTTGATTAGTATATATTGTACAATGTATTGAAATATCACACTGTACCCCATACGTATGTACAATTATTATGTGTTAATTTTAAAAAAGAGAGAGATACATGCAGATTGCAGGGATTACTGTGGTCAGGGAAGGCTGGAGGATGAGAAGAGGCCAGCTATGGAAGAACTGTGAAAGAATATTCCAAGCAGAACTGAGGAAGGGCACAGGCCTGGAGGCCGGAGGCTGACCAGAGGATGGCAGGTAGCCAGGAGCAGTGATGCACATCTGTGATCCCAGTAACTGGGAGGCTGAGACAGGAGGATTGTAGGTTTGAGGCCAGTTTCAGCAACTTAGCAAGACTCTCAGCAACTTAGTGAGACCCTGTTTAAAAATTTAAAAACAAACAAACAAACAAACAAAAATAGAGGGTGGCAGGTAAGGGAAGATCAGAGCCCTAGGAGTCTGGACCAGATCAAGTTTCCAAGTGGAAAGCAGTTCATTCCTGAGGAACGTATTCCAGATGGAACCCTCCTGTTCTTCCCCGAGGGCTGGTTGATGACCCCCCGATTCCTTTCTCTGTGTGGGCGAGGGTGAGTGTTCACGGCTTGAAAAGGCTAAGTAACCTACCCAAGGAGCGTTGTGTCCACGGATCACCTTTTCCTGCACCAGCTCTCAAGGGTGGAGGTGGTGGGGTGACCCAAGGCCTTCTGGTCAGACCAGGACTTAGTCTAGGGAGAAAGGCAACATGGGTTGCATGAATTGAAACATATCACATGGCTACTGGTAGCAGCAAAATAGGCTGAAATAATGGACGTTTGACTGAGTACATTGCCACCCAGATCTAACCAGGGCTCCACGAGAGAGAAAAGGGTGTAGATCCTAGACTCTGTAACGAAAGTGTGTGCCGTAGGCTTAGAGTCCTTCCAGCCTCCTCCTCAGTATCTACAAAGGGCAGGCAGACAAGTCAAAGCTGTGGGACGATTTAGGAACTTTACAAAAAGCCATTTCTTTTTGTCTTATTTTCTACCAAGATGGCCCCTTCCCCACAGTATAGCAAAATTCTGATGATCCATCATGACTCCTAAGGAACAATATGCAATGAGAAAAACAGTATTCCTACATGTTTACAATAGTGCCAAGAAAAAAATCTTACAAGATTGCCCCCACTGGCTGCTACGACTCAAAGCACTAAACCAAAGAACCCTCATCATTTTAGTCTATTGTAGAGATGATGTTTTCTTACCGATACCCATCTTCAAATATGTACCTTGGAAACTCCATTCGAAACCTTATAAAATCTCAGTTTATGCGCACCTTTCTATTTCCAGAACTATATTTCAAATTTATATTTTAACTCAACCATCACTTAGTGAGAGAGTTCACGATTGCCCAGACACCTAAGTGCTGAGAATGTAGGGGTGAACGAGAGCCCCTGGGGTGTGTGTCCTGGTGGGAGAAGCAGATGAAGCAACCAGAGTGGCAGATAGGAGTGTTAAAAGCTGGATTTGGGAGCCAGACTTCTGGGCTTGAATACAGATTCTGTGGCTTCTTGGTTGTGTCACTTTGGGCAAATTACTTGCGTCTCTGTGCCTCGGTTTCCTCATTTATAAATCACTGAGGGTAATTACAGTACTTACCTCAGAGGGTCACATTGGGACTGCTTTCTGGCTCCTAGTGATAAACACAGCTACATCAAAGAGCCTGCAAGCTAAGACGTAGACAGTGTTTTTAAAGGGGGCTGACAAATTTGTACCTATCTCACTTGGTGGTCATAATTTACATAAAAGTGCGTAGAATTGTGACTGACATGCAGTAAGTGCTCAATAAATATTCGCTATTATTTTAAGTGTGGACTTTTTCACCTGATGCTGCACAGTGCTATTTGAGGTTCTAAAGATGCTAAAGGAATCCTCAAGGCCAATTTTTAACAAGCACATTTGTGGCTTATAGTTCAAAATTTCCTTTTTCATACACTTGCACAGAAGAATTCTTGTGAAATTTGTCTAAGAATTTGGTTCTGGGCATGCAAGACATTATGAGGATTTGGGAATAAAGTATAGTAAGACAATGACTATTTACAATTACTAAAGGAAAACTCCAACAGACCAAAGAGGTCATCCTTGCTGTCCCTCCTCTCCCCAACCCTCCACCTTACCCCCTTGACTACAACACCCAGGACTGGCTATTAGATCAGCATTTCCAATGATGTAAAAAGGGGAAACACAGACTTGAGCTTTCATGGAAAGTATTCAGACTCTCACAACCAGAATCCCTACCTTAAAAAAAATTATGATTATGATTTTTAGATCTTTAACTTTTCATTCAGCATTTCATAACCCACTGTCAAAAAGCATCTTTTCTGATATTTCCTGTCATACCCTAGTCTCTGTCAAGTGACTCAGTGTGATTTTTAATTTTTTTTTTTTGCTTTTTCAATATCAAAGTGGCCCCAGTTTACGGAAAAGTGGGCCCTTGGTATCAGTTTGATGTGGGGTTTTTCCCTGTTTGAAAGGAGCTTTAAATACGAGTAGATTGTGAGGTGCTGCAGGCTGGTCTCTGGTCCCGTCAAGATGTTTCTGGTCGTGGTCCTCGCCTCTGCCCTGCTCTTCTGCTCTGTGGCTGGTCAGCACTGTTCCACCTTGTCGATAGACACGGGGATCCGTGATGTCAACTTCCTTCTCCGGGGGTTACAGGTAGGCTGGGGTGCTGCAGGGAGCCCTGGGGGAAAGAAGTGGCCGGCTGGTAGCGAACTCACCCTGGGAGGGTGACAAAATGCACCACTCATTGTGGGTTTTCATCTTCCCGCCAACTTTAGGAAGACCCACCCTCCAGATGCAACTGCAGTGCCAACGTGAGTGAATGCGCTTTCCAGAATTTTCTAAACTGACATTAGTGTTCCTATCTGGAACCTTCACTCAGAAATTTCTCTTTTGCAGGTGACTGGTTGTTTGTGTCTGCCCATCCCTTCTGTAAGTATTATAAAAAAAAAAGACAATCTTGATCCTGGTTATTACATTTTTTAAGTAATAATAAATTGTTTTGATAGTTTAAATTAGAAATTGTTACTTAATGGCAATTGTCACAAATTGATAGTCCTTTTTAAAACCAGGCTCTTGAAATTACATACTATATACACTTCTTTGTATTTAGTTAGCTTTTGGGTCCTTGAGAAGTTTGAATACTTCTCAGCATTTAAGAAAAAATTGACTATCTTTTGGATGAATGGCCATGTGCACAATGAAATCAGATGGGGTCTAAGAATATAATGATGTAGCTTGGATCATATTGTTTTCTAATCCATTTGCTGATAACTCTAGGGTTGTGAAATAATGACAACTCTATCTTTGGCATAAACTATGTGCTATTCTCCCTCTCTCCCTCCTTCCTTTCTTCTCCCCTCCCTCCCTCCCTCCCTCCCTCCCTCCCTCCCTTCCTTCCTTCCTTCCTTCCTTCCTTCCTTCCTTCCTTCCTCCTTTTCTCTTTCTCCTCCTTCCTCCTCCTTTCTCTTCCCTCCCCTCTGTCTCCCTAGCTGATTTACATGGCTGTCGTGTTTTGCACTGCCCTCTGGAGGACAGAGTGTCAAATTGTAGGTGGAGGGAACTAACAGGGGCTCCAAGAGAGAAGGTCTCCAATCTGGCAGGGAGGAAGGGAGGGGGCAGGAATGCTCTGATTCCTAATTCCAACTCTTGGTTGGGGTGAGGGCGCTTCCCCAAGGCTCAGTGTTACTCTCTTTCAAGGTGGGCCTGGGAGAATCTGAGCTTTTCAACCCGGAAGAGGTCAGATGTCACGCCCTTCATGGCCTCTCCATAGATGAGAGGAGGCCAGGGGGAGCCATGCATGGAAAGCCCAGCCCAGCCCTCTGAGTGTATAGTGCAGGACTTCAGCTCTTTGGAAACCCTGGCCCATCTCATTAGCTGGGGTGAAAAGGCTTTTTCTTTCTCTGTACTTTCAAACTCACTGTCACTAGACCTGGAGCAGGGGGCATCAGTGGAAAAGGATAATTGGAATCGCCTATTTACTAGGGTCTGCAGGCCCTATGTTTCCTTATGGAACATGCTGGAAATCTCCAGGGAGTGTCACAGTGCAAAAATTACCTCGTGTTGAAATACTGAAGGTCACTTCCCAGACTGGCAAAGCACCTATTAAAAAATAGTGCAAGTTTGGATTACCTTAGTTAGTTTCTAAAATCATTCTCTTTGTGATTACTTCCCAAAGCTATCCAAGACTGCTTCTTTTCATAAATCCTCTTTATTTCTCAGGACAACTGTACCACGCCATGCTTCCAGGAGGGGCTGTCTCAGATGGCCAACGCCACCACCATCTTGCAGAAAAAAAGATTCGAAGGGGTTTTCAGTCGGATGAAAAGAAATGTTGGCACCCTAAAGTGTACAGTGAGTTTGTATTTATATGTGATATATGATTTTTATGTGAGTGTTACATGTCAGCTCTGATTGAATGAAAAAGGATGATGCAGTTGGTGTGGGTCATTCGAGGTCGGTAAAGGGGCATCTATGAAATTTAATCAGAAACGATAGGATCAAAGTGAGATCTGCTCCAGATAGTTCATTGCTCCCCCTAATTTAACAGAGACAACAACAAAAGTGCTGACACCAATGTGGCCATTTTCTTCTCTCTCCTTATTGGGTAATGAAAAAATCCATCCTGATTGTGATAGAAGCTACAATCTAGAGAATCAGGGCTGTAGCCCACGCCGTTCTAAATTCTTTAAAGATTCCATTTGCTAACCAAATGGATGCAGTGGCCTATGAGTTAAAGGAGACTTTTTTTTTGGTGCTGGGAAAATGCACCAGATCAAAGTGATTACTTGCCACCTGTTCTAGATGCTCAGCAGCACATCCTCTTCAGCATGTCCTAGATCCTGGAGGTGGGGGTGCAGGAGCTCCCCACCTCCCTCTGCATCAATGTCTGCAGAGGAGCACAGAAGGCTGAAAGCCCCGTGCTCTGCTGTTTAGCAGCACGTCTCTCTACATCAATAACATGCAGTTCTAAGTGTTCAGAATTTACTGTTTCACTGAGGCCCTCAGGATGATTGCTAGGTTCGTCATCCTCGCTTTAGAGAGGAGACTGAAGTTCAGGGAGGTTGCTTTGCTTGATGCGATGTACTAAGAAGTGGCAGAGTTGAGATTGGAACTTGGATCTCTGTGACCCCAAAGTCCCACTCCTAGTTAATGTGGTATAAAATGACCTTGGAAAGCAACCGAAAAGGATAATGATATTCTTTAGCCCTCAGGGAGTTCCAAGAAAAGGTCTCCTGTAATGGGGAGATTTGGGGCCACTTGAGAGGTGTCTAAGTGTATATGTGAGCAGACCCCTGAGGGTCTACCCCAAAGGCAACTGCCTAAACCACCTCCGATGCTTTTATGTAATGCCAGCTAGCCTGGACCCCCCCCCCCCCATTTGCTCCCAATCTCCAGCCCCCTCCTGCTCACCCCTTCCCCAGGCTCCGGGCAGGGTGGTCTCTGGTGCTGCTTGGTCCCCCGATGTATAGTCACTCTGTCCTTGTCGACTTTTATCTCCTCAGTCTTTTTCCTGTGAACAGCCCTGCAACCAAACCATAGCAGGCAACACGGTGACGTTTCTGACGAGTCTCCTGGAAACATTCCAGAAGGAAAAGATGAGAGGGATGAAAGGCCGAATATGAAGATAAAAATACTATTTATTTTATTTATTGAATTTTAAAAGCTTTTTCTTTAAGTTGTTACAATTAAAAAAAATCAAGTAAGCTACTCTAAACCAAAATCAATTTGGGCCATTTGTTTAAAATCTATTGTCTTTATTTTGGAATAAATATACGAGGGAAAAAAGAATACAACCTGGTCGCTGGCTGCTTATTCATTCCTTGCTGCCCAGAACAAAGGAGCCGTGGACTTTGTCAAGGGGTGGAGTGGATCAAAGACTCCATGACAGAAAGCTTGGGATCCTGAGCTTGGACTTGGAGGCTCTTGAGCTAGGCAGGGGCGATAGGGGCACGGTATGAAGGGCTTATGTGGGGACAGTCTGAGGGTCACCACTAGGGAAGGCCAAGGGCATGCCTGAGGGAGCCATGGGGCCCTGTGAAGGGGCTTCGTTCCTGATAAACCAACTGTGGAAATGGCGTGATTTTGTTTTTTATGGCTGAGTAAAATTCCATTGTGTGCATATACCACATTTTTTCCATTCATCTGTTGATGGACACCTAAATTGGTTCCAACATTTCACTACTATGAATTGTGCTGTAATAAACATGGGTGCACATGTATCACTATAGGATTCTAACTTTAATTCTCTTGGAGATTGGATGGAACTAGACTATATTATGCTGAGTGAGATCAGCCAGTCTCAGTAAGTAAGGGGTCATATGTTTTCTCTCATATGTAGAAGCTACAGAGAAAATAGGAAACAAAAGAGACTTAAAATAAATGAGGAAAGAGACCAGTAGAACAATGGAAGGGCATTGGGAGAGGGAGATAGGGAGAAGAAAAAGGAGGAGTGAGGAAGGAAACAGTTCAAACAATGTTATGTCCATATATAAAGGTATCACTACCAGTCTCATTAGCATGTGCCCGGAGGGACGTGGGTGGGATGGGACGAGGAGGGAAATACACCAAATGCTGTGTGCATTATGTTTATATCACTTTGAACCTCACTATGATGTATAGTTACAATGTAACAATACTAGTATAAAAAAATAAAAGAAATCAACCCTGGACTTGAAAGGGAGAAGGCATTAGTTTGGTAAGTCCCAGATCTGGGAGACTACTCCAGACTGTGGGCATGGTCATGAGTAAGAGAACAAGGAGCTTGGAGCTGAACTGGAGAAGTGTCACGGCGCAGGCCTTTGGGGTCAGAGCATGAAGCAGAGAACCCTGGGAGACACTGTGCAGTCACCTGAAAGACTTCAGTGAGCACCCACAGCATGCCAGTGCAGGGCCTGGCGGAGGCACAGTGTCTAGTGAGGTAAATCCCGAAGGCCCCTCGAGCCAGGCCCTGTGGGTCTCCATCTCACCTCGATACTCACCTGGCCCCACCCCAGCGCCCCATCCTGGCCTCTGCTCCACGATGATCACCACCTTCTCTTCTGAGATGCTCTGTCCTCCATTAATTCATCATGTGTGTTGATTACTGTCCATCTCTCCCTGCTCACGTGCCAGCTCCCAAGGAAGGGGGCTGTTTGGTCCACAGCTGTGTCCTGTTCCGAGCTGGCCTGGAACAGGCGCTATGGAAACATGGTCTAAATGTATGAAAGGCCTTTGAGACGCGAGAGTACCAAGGGAACTGGGGTCTAGATTGGGAATGTCCACACTGGAGAAGAGACTGGACCCAGAACAGACTCTGGGGACCTTTCCAACAACTCAAAGCAGGCCCAGGCGAGGGGTCATAGCACCTGGCCACGTGGGAGGGGTCAGACTGCGGCCCTCCTGTTGGTCTCCCTGCCCCTGAATGACAGACAGGTGGAAGCAGGGTTAAGTGGTCTGACAATCAGAATTAGAATCCACCCCTACACACACACACACACACACACACACACACACACCATGACTTGCAGACTTAGAGGCTTATGAAAAATTTAGAGGCTTTTATTATCATCATCACCATCATTATTATTATTACTATTATTATTATTTAGATTTTTCATTTTTTCAGTGCTGAGGATGGAACCTAGGGCTTAGAGGCTTTTAAAGGATAAAATCTCCTGTATCGGTGAATTTTCTTAGGTACTGCCAAAACTAGAATTGCTTCCCCTCTCTGGCTTGTCTGTTCTAGGCTACTTTTCATCATGATAATGTAGAAAGTTCTGAGCAGCCAGAGAGAGAGAGTCGCTCAAAGGTCTCTGCTCCACGTTTATTCTCTTCATTTATAATGTCAAGCAATGTCCAGAAGCGACCTGTGCTGCAAACTGTCCTTGGCCACAGTTGAGACCTGCTGACCACCTGAGTGGCCCGGAGCCTGGAGTTGTGTGGCTTTAGTTGTGTGGGTGCAGGTTGGCGCTCCATGCCAAATGCCTCTTACATGGGGCTGATGGAGAAGGGGTTTCAGCTGCTGGAGGCCCAGGTCAGAGGAATATCTTATTATCGCTTGGGTGCAGAAATTATGGGCCTAGGATGAATTATGGGTCTAGGATGACATTCGATCATAATTATTTTACCCATAGTTGGGATGGGAAAAGACAAGTTCTCAGATATTTCTGGAGATAAATATAGCAAAGAGCAACCTGCTGGATTTCTCAGTCAAGGGGCTTTCAGAAGGAGACCGCTCGTGTCAAGCTTTGTCCTTCCCCAGTTCCAAAGGCCACCACGCATTTTTGCCAGAGACACAGTCTTAAGACCGATGGACAGTAGTCTCACTGTTGATGCTTCTGTTTCTCAGGGAAACATTGTGTGGTGGTGTTAGGGCATGGGGTGGGCACAACTTCTGTCAAGGCAGTTTTTGGAGGATCTCCCAAGACAGTGGGTGGGAGAATTCATGTTCCAACCCTTACTAATAGTATATCCTAGCATCTCCTACATCTTTCTTCCTGGGGACTTAAAGATCTCACCACTTAGGGTCCCTGGTGTTCTCCTTCTTCATGTACGATGCTTCCGGCGTCGGGGTCCTGCCACTGTGCAGTGTACTGAACAGGGTGACCAAGCCTGGCTGTCTTGCCTGGCTCCCTCCTGGCCTGTGGGTTCCACAGACACCACTGCTGGCCCAAGCCACGCCCAGATGCCACTAGCCTAGAAGCTGGCCCACCTGTTCATCTCTCCCCAGCACTTAACACTCAATGTGCAACACCTGGCAGGTGCTGAGGAAAAGGTCTAGCAAGTAACACATTTATTACTATTAGTTAGTACTAAGCACTGAATAATTAAGCATTTACTCTGTATGTACTAGCTATGCAGCATCTCACTTAATTCCTCACTCTACTTCCCTGGTAGAAAGTAGATTATTGTTTCTGCTTTGTAGGCATGGAAACCAGAGCTTTTTAGGTGTTAGGACTTTTCCAAGATCCCACAGCTGATCAGCCTTAGAGCAGGAAGTCATCCCCAGCTGACTCTCGTTTCAAATTCCTTGCTCTTCCCATCTGCTCTTCTTCTGTTTATACCAAGTCTGTATGCTGTGTTTCCTCGGACCACAGCCTGAGAGCACAATGCAGTCACCAAAACACCAGTGCACATTCTCTTATCCAGAAACTCAGGGGTCAGATAGGTTTCAGAATTCAAAGTTAACACACAGTCCATGCACTATATATTACACGGTACCCCATGCACTATATATTACACGGTACCCATAGCAAGGCCTTGGTTGAAGTTCCTAATTAAGCACATCGATATTCTGCAGCAAAATACATGAGCATTCACACAAAATCGTTAAGGTTCACAGCCAGATGAGTCCGGGAGGGAGGATTGAGGACTAGGTAGCGCTCCGGCTGGCGGGCCGCGTGGCATCCTGGTGATAGCTTCTCCTTTAGCATCTGGGTTTTCTGAGTGACTGGGCCTCAGGCCCCATCACATCATGTTACATTCTTAGCATCAAGAGCCGCCCACCTCAGTGATGCTCACCTGAGCAGGACCGCAGCAGGAGCAGACGCTGGTGGTTGGGGATGGTTTCAGAACACAACCTGGGCATGCCATCTGCTGCCCAGGAGATGGCCAGAGAGGTCCAAGCTGTAAGCCATGACCGCAGATTAACCACCTGCCAGCTTGGTGCTTTCTCTGGCTTTTCTGCAAAGGTTGTATCAGTCCCAAGATTCATCCTTGCAGGCAAGCTCAGGCGGACTCGGCTGCAGGGAGCTGTGCCGCTGGTACTCTCCTTCCTGAGCCAGGAGGTTTGAGATTTATAAAGAAGTCACTTAGAGAAAGGAGAAGAAAAACTCAACATTTACTAAGTGTTTTCATGTACTGGCCACTCTACTAAGCACGCTTTGTAGGATATCTAGTTGGATCTTTATAGCAACCCCGTGAGGTATTTACTTTATTATTGCTTATAATTATCCCCATGCCACAAATGAGGAACTGAGGCCTAAAGAGGTTCCATAACTTGCCCAAGGGAACACTGCTAATGCGTGGTAAATCCAGGTCACAGAGGCCAGGAAGAGCTGTTCCCAGGAGATGGCAGGCCAAGACCCGCTGCTGCTGGCCAAAGCCAAGCCCAGAGGCCACTAGCCTTGAAGATGGACCATCTGTCCATCTATCTATCCAACCTGCCATCCTTCTGTCTGTCCATCTATCCAATGTGAAACACGAAGTCTTCGTGGAGTCTCAGCCCACAATTCCTCTGTCACATTTCACTATTACACTCTCCTCATTCATCCCAGACCAAGATCTCCCTGCGCCTGCACTGGGGGCCTCAGCAGGAACACATGGAAGACCCCAGGGGGGCTCCTTCTTTGTTTTTGATTACTCAACAGTTCTGTCAATATATGATTCCTAGGATTTTCTAAATAATATAATGTTTACTTCTTCCAATTTGGATATCTTTTATCTCATTTTCTTGCCTAACTGCCTTAGCTAGAACCCTCAGCCCAATGTTGAATAGAAAGAAGCAGCAAAGGGGGATGTCTTTGCTTGCTTTCTGAGCTTAGTGGACATACCAGTCTTTCACTAAGTAGGATGTTAGCTGAGGACTTCTCATAAATGCCCTGTACTGGGTTGAAGGCATTTTCTTTTATTTTCAGTCTGTTGAGCATTTTTATCATGAACTAGTACTTGAGCTAGTACTTGATTTTCCTGACTCTATGGAGATGATAGTCCTTTATTTATTAATATAGAGGTGAAGGGTCCTACCCTAGGGATAGGGCTATGGAAGAGAAGCCCCAGAGGAGAGGATGAGGTCACCCAGCTGAGTGGCTGGAGAGGGGCTCTGCCTGGTGCCCCACAGAGCCTGCGGGGAGCTGAACCCCCAGGAAGGGTTGAAGAACTAGTGTGGAGGGCCCTGAGTAGTATATCCTAAATGCCGTGGGAGATAACAGTCTGAGAAGAGAATGTCTCCCACCGCCTAACAAAGCGGTACAGAGGACAGCCTGCAGGCAGCCCCGTGAGAGGCCCGGACCACTTGGTCAGGGAGCAGATGGGGATGAAACTGACACCCAGAAGTCACCGTGGAGGGCAAGCCGCGCCCTGGGGCTAGCCGGAGAGGACCCCAGCGCAGAATGGAGCAGCTCCCCAGATGCAGCTCTCTCCCCTTATCCCAATCCCCAGAGTCTAAGATCACCTCCAGGGCAAGGAGGAGAGGGAGAAAACGTTGAACATTTAACTTGGGATTTCTAAGTTTTACCCTGAAACGACAAAATTACTTTTCTGTCATAAGATAAACGGAGGCTTGGAAAAAAACCCCTAAATTTAAGTATAAAAAAATAAAGCAGGCTTCATTTATTTTCTGCACACCTGAGATGGTTTAATCACTCAACAACCACTAATAAGCAGGCAGCGAGAGCTGGGTGCTGCGCTCAGAGCACAGAGAGTGAGATGCAGCTGCGTCCTCAGAACCTACAGGACCAGGAGGGGTCTGGCTGGTGCTGAGACGGCCCAGGAGGCACCAGGGGCTGGCACCTGTGACTGACCTAGGGAACTGAGCCCAGTCGGCCCGTGCTTAGCCACAGGAGGGAAGCAGGGTTTCTCTGGATGGATTTCTGGGTCCCTGGTGCTCATGGTCTGGACTCCTCCGCTGTTGGATCATGTGTTTCCTGGAGACCTCTTTGATATCAGCCTGGCAGAACAGGGCTCTGGGGTCAGAACTTGAAGAGCTTTAGTCAATGACCTGTCAGGCATTCTGAGCACCAGAAGGGCCAGGTCAGCATCTGAATCCACCCACCCCAAGTGTGTTTATTGGATGCCCACTCGCAGGTCCAAAGGCCTAGCAGCCAAGCGTCTGGAGCTCTCAAGACTTCTTATGCAGCGGCCAGGCCCAGAGAACACCACTGCAGCCACCCTGTGTCTCCTTCCTGAAAAACACAACCCACACCCACAGAGAGGAAGGCAGACAGAAAACGGACCAGAAAAATCACAGCACCCTCCATCTTCCTCCAACCCCTGTGCTTTGTAATTTATAGTTTACAAAACTACTTTTGCACTTAATTCTTACTGAAGTCATGGATGGTAGGAAAGAGAAGCCAATGTGGCCATTTTACAGATGAGGAAACGGAGGCTCCAAAGGGCAAAAGCTTGCCAAGATCATGTAGGTGGCCAATGTCTGACCTGGAACCAGACCCAAGGCAAGGTTAAGGTCTCCCTAGGCTGAGTGTCATTTCCCTCCCTCCCTCCCTTCTTTCCTTCCATCCATTTTGTCTTACTGGGGACTGAACCCAGGGGAATTCTACCTCCAGGCTACACCCCCAGCCCTTTTTATTTTTTGCTTTGAAACAGGGTCTCCCTAGATTGTTGAGAGTCTCACTACATGGCTGAGGCTGTCCTCAAACCTGTGATCCTCCTGTCTCAGCCTCCCAAGTACCGGGATTACAGGTGTGTACTGTGCCTGGCCCTAGTCTCTTTCTATCCACCACAGAAGATGAAAAGGATAACACCAAGAGAGATGGTGACCCAGGAAACAAGAAAAGACACGTCAGGGCCCAGATGTTGCATCTCTCAGATCAGATCCACCAGACCAGACCCCTGCAGAAGGTTTCATTGATCTCTGCTGCCACCAAGTGGCAATTCTGTAGTATATCAGCCAAGGAAGCTATTCCCACAGCCTTTGGGTGATGGGTTGTTTTTTGTTTTTGTAGAGCAGTGGTTCTGAGAGGGGCCCAGGAGGTCCAAACTATGCTCGTATAATCCTAAAATGCTACCTGCCTTCCTCACTGTCATTTCTTCATGACTGTACATGGAGTTCTCCAAATGCTTTGTGGCGAGTGGCTTCACGTAGGCTGAGAGCAGAAGCAGAAGGGAACTCAACTACCTTCTGTTTAAGCCAGACATTAGACATGTACCAAAGATGTAAAATGATGCAAACCGTGCCGGGCGTGGTGGCGCACGCTTGTAATCCCAGTACTTGGGAGGCTGAGACCGGAGGATCCGGGTTCGCGGCCAGCCTCAGCTACTTAGTGAGGCCCTCCACAACTTAGTGAGACCCTGTTTCAAAATAAAGAATAAAAAATAGGGCTGGGGGTGTAGTGTGGAGGTAGAATACCCCTGGGTTCAATCCCAGGTACCGCAAAAAAAAAAAAGATGCAAACCTTCTCATTATTTTTGCTTGAAAATAATGTTTTCATAATCATGGCAATTACATTGACATATAATAGGTTTATTATATTATTATGCTTTCAATGAATAAATATTTTTAAAATTCTATAATGGTTTGTATTTAAGATGAACCCCAAGCCCTCACAGAAACAAAGTAGCAATGTTGGAAGTAGGGCTTGGTTGCTAAGGAGGGGTTCCCAGGGAGGTCCTGGGGTCTTGGGGATTATATGGTTCCTCCTCCCCTTGTTCTCCCTTTCTGCTTCCAGCCTCCACTATGTGAGAGCGCTCAATCAATTTCTCTCTCTCTCTTTCTCTCTCTCTATCTCTCTCCCACTTCCCACTGCCATGCCCGGAGCTCCACACTTGTGGTCTGATGTGGACTGAGCCCTAACTCTCCAAGAAAACATGAACAAATAAATCTTGCTTCTTCTAACTTCTGTGGTCAGTCTTTTCGGATGACATCAGTGAGAATGTTGACCGAGATAAATTCTCAGTTTTTATTTCTGGTAAATGTTGGTAATTAGGCAAAAGTGCTTTGGGGTCCTCAATAATTTCTCAGAGTGGAAGGACTGCTGTTGATAATGGCTGAAAGTCACAGTTATTGTTATGACCAGGAATGCTGAGACCGAAGCCCTCCACCTCCCGGTTCCTGGCTACCACGTGAGATTTCTCTGAGTTGTGGATCAAGTTTCTTCATTGAAATTGAATTTCATTCATTTCCAGTCCTGGTGCTTTTTTTTAGAGGGGGTGGTGCAGAAAGTGTGTCGGAGGCAGCGCCTAACCAGCACACCAGTGGGCTGGGCAGAGCCTCGCCCACCGAGGGTAGAGAGTAAGACAGAACCAGCCTGGAGACTGAAAAGCAAGAGCTGGCACAGAAGCCTAGCTCTGCAAAACGATGTGCTTTTATCTCTTAAAAATATTAGGAAAGGAATATATTCTTTTTTTCTTTTGCGGTACTGGGGATTGAACCCAGGGGCATTCCACCTCCGAGCTACACCCCCAGCCTAATTTTTATTCTTTATGTTGAAACAGGGTCTCACTAAGTTGCAGAGGGCCTCACTAAGTAGCTGAGGTTGGCCGTGAACCCAGATCCTCCGGTCTCAGCCTCCCAAGTACTGGGATTACAAGCATCACTGTAAAAAAAAAAAATGAAACACTTTAGTGGTGCACAAAGAAATCATCATCATCATCATCATCATCAAAGTAGAAATTGAAAACATTCTCCAAACCCACATCTCAGAAATGGCCACTGGTATGCATCCTTCCAGATGCTTTGGAATGCTTATGTAGTTGTACACATAGAATATATATTGTAAAAATAAAACAGGTAACACATTTTATCCTGCCACTTCATTTCTGTGTTTATTATTTTGCTGACATAATATTGCTGTGACAGTATACGTAAGATCTGTCTCATTCTTCTCAGTGGCCATGTGCTACCCATCTGGACAAGTGTGCGGGGATCTCCGTTGATTTAACACTCTCCTTAGCCGATGGGCAGCTAGAAGTCCATTATTACAGAAAATTCTCAGTGAACATTGTGATGTTTCCATTGTTTACCCACAAATTTATGCTTCCTTTAGTCCACACATTGTCTGTGATTGCTGCTGCACAGTCTGGAGATGAGGAAGACTCAGGCCTGGTTCTCAAGTGGACACAGTTCAGAGAGGAAGCAAGTTTGCACAGATGTGAATGTAGTGCGAGGTGGGACACTGTGCGTTAGGGTTGTATGGATAGAAGGGCATTGGGAGCTGCTGGAGGAGGAGGGACAATGGTGGAAGCCCCAGGATGTGCACCTGAGCTGGCTCTTGAATGGGGACATTCTTGTCCCTGGAGGTGGTGGGGGTGATGGCGTCAGGTTAGAGAAAAGCAGAGGCAGGGAGACCTGGACGGTGATAGGCAGACAGCAGCTGATCCAGAGAGTCTGTTAGATCGCTCAGTCATTCTCTCAACAAACATGTGAATGCTCCCTTTGTGCCTGGCACTGGGTGGGATGGAGGACATGGCTGGAGCACAGGGCACCGGGGTCAGAGCAGTGTGTGGGTGGAAGAGAGTCTAGAAGGGCAGATCTGATACCACTTATGGAAGACCTTGACACTGCATACATATGTGTCCCAACAACTTTCTCTTTTCCCACTGTGAAATGGTCATCACCATTGCTGCTAGAGATGTTCCCTGGACCGGATGACGGGAGCAGTGAGCAGGAAGATTATCAAGGGGGACTGGTGGTCCAAGTCCTCAGAAGAGGCTCAGATTCATCAGAGCTTAGTTTCTTCATCTATAAACTGGGTCAGCAATGCTGCTGTCTTCCCTCCTCCTATCTTCCAGGGGCACCAAGAAAATCCAGACAACCTAGGAAGGGCTCAGATACATGAATACAGTTGTTTTAAAAATCTCAGACTCATTAGGAGAATCCAGTAGAAGACCTCAGCTGGTCTTTTGAACCCAGCACCACTTCCAGTCAAAATGAGCAGCCAGGACCAGCACTGGGATGTGGTCTAGTTGAGGCAAACCAGGGACTGTGCAAGAGAGACATGGAGGAGAGTGCACTGAGGGATTTATCCCAAAGGGACAACCCTCTGCTGTGCTACGAGGATTTTACTGGAGAGGCTGAACATGTTCAACTCCTTCCTGTGCAGCAGCACTTTGGCCTTGGGTCTGTTAGGGCTGGGGATTTTCAGAGACATGATCCAAAGTACTCAAAGGCAGGATGGTAGTGGGTGGGGACATGGGAGTGCACAAACCAAGAAAGACTCTTTCAAGTGGTTTTATTTATTTATTTATTTATTTATCTATTTTTGCGGTACTGGGGATGGAACCCAGGGCCATTCTACCTCCGAGCTACACCCCCAGCTCTATTTTTATTCTTTATTTTGAAACAGGGTCTCATTAAGTTGTGGAGGGCCACTAAGTAGCTGAGGCTGGCCGCGAACTCGGATCCTTCGGTCTCAGCCTCCCAAGTACTGGGATTACAAGCGTGCGCCACCACGCCCAGCTCAAGTGGGTTTTTAAAAAAGAAAATTGAAATCTCAGTACTTGAGAGGCTGAGACAGGAGAATCACAGGTTCAAGGCCCCAGCCTCAGCAACTTAGCAAGACCCTCAGCAACTTATGGAGACTGTGTCTCAAAATAAAAAGGGCTGGGGGTGTAGCTTGGAGGTAAAATGCCCCTGGGTTCAATCTCCAGCACCAAAATAAATAAATAAATAAATAAATTAATTAATTAAAAAGGAAATTTTGGGATATTTCCCTCCCTGGGATTTAAGCCAGATGGCAAATAGATTCATCTTACACGCCATCTGACTGGTTGGTGGCAGCTGCCCAGGACACAGTGTTGAGGACTCTGAAGCCACACTCAGCTCACTGAGAAAGAGCTCTATGATCGACTAGTTTTGCCTGCTGCACACACAGAATTAGGAGTGTCATCGCAGACACATGCCACATAGCAGCAAAGTAACCATGGCTTCATGTGGTCGAATAGGAAAGAGAATGCAGCACCGTGAAATCACTTTGGAAAACAGTGTGGACCGAGCATTTTGATTTTTGTTCTCCTGTGAGAATCAGGCACAGAGAAAACCCACCCCATTCAAGCTCAGCGTCACCATCTCTGAAGCCTGTCACCAAGGTGTGCCACTGCTCAGGGTGGGCAGCCCTTCAAGGCTCTCTCTTCCTCCTCTCCAACCAGGACATTCTCCCCTGCCAACCTCAGTCCCTGGGAGAAAGGAAGCGAGCGCACTGTCTGCAGTTTCTCCGCTCACCTGCGTGGAACAGCTTCTCTCTGGGCCGCACCATCTCCAGTGGCCTGAACAGAGATGGAAATGAAGGGGCCTGTTGCCTCTTGGAAGCCAAGCAGATGCATCTGACACAGAAACAACCCAAAAAGGTTTTCAATGCTTTTATTTGAGGTCTTAGTCAACTCCGGCTCCTCCGTGTGAATTCCCAGTAAGTTTACAGCAGTCCTGGAGTCAGGGTCTATTTTGTCCCAATTTTACCAGGTTCAGAGTTGAAATACATGGTGAACACTTGGCCAATGGTCTGTTGGTTCAGCAGCTCAGTGGCCCCAGCCGGGGGAGGTACAGAGTGTCTGCGATTCTGAAGGAAGGCATTGCAAGACCAGCACAGGGACGGGGCGGGGGGGCCCGGCTGGTACAGAGCGTGGCATGCCAGGGTTCCTCCTTCTTCCCAGTAGATGCATTACTGCGGGTTCTGCAGATGCTGCCAGAACCAACCTGTAGTGGAATGAGGCCCTGGTCAGTAACACCAACCCTCGGGGAAAAGGAGGAACAATACGTCATCTTCCGAGATTATCACCATCAGGGTCTAGAACTCAAGCAGCCCACTCAGGGACTGTCCCTGTAAAGCAGAGATGGGCCGAGTGTCACCGCAAACACACCCTGATGAAGGGCAAGGGGTATTTGTAAAGTTTTACATTTATTTGTAAATGTTCAGAACAGGTGTGATAGAAAGAATGCCTCTCCTTTCCTTGAATACGAATTTTCCTGAAATTGAAAGTAGGCCACTGAGGTTTACAGCTTGTGTCAGGACCAGTGTTAGTTCAGGAAGGTTCTGCAGGCAGGACCCTGGTAGACAGGCAGAGACCTTCCTTAGTGAGTCATGGACAAGCCTAAGAGCTGGTTGCTGGCCAGACCAGGAACCTGTTTCTATCATCAAAGGTCTCCCTTGAACTGTCTGATTCTGGTTCCTCCAAACCAAACCCCGACACAAACAACCTCACACACGTTTCAGTGTCCTTGGGTCACTACTACATGTAGCCTGGGTGTAAAATAGTGCAGGGGATGAATGAGAAGAAAGTGTTCTTCCTCCCCTGGACTTGGGGAAGCTGGGTCCTCTAACCCCTGCAGGCACTTGGAAGCAATCCACATGCCATTCCAGCCACCCATGCCCAGGACTCTTGAGACGGTCTCCATCTCACCTCTCCTTAGTAACCACAGGGCCCTCCAGTCTTGTAATATACATCCTCTCACTATGTCCTTGGTCTAGGCTGTGAGGGAGACATTGGCTTTCACATCTTTTTTTTTAAAATATGTTTTTATTGGTGCAATGTAGTCTCACATCACAATGCGTTGACTTTTACATCTTTGAAGGGTACATGTTACTGCTGCCTAGAGATAACCTGCCCAGAATCTTCGAGCCACTTGGTAAATTCAAGACAAGATCTTGGGAGAAGGCCTTGACATTCTTAGTACTTGGCTAGAGCAGGAAGTTGAACACCCTGAGCAAGGCTGGCTCAAGACGAGGCCCTGGACCAGTTGCTGGGAGCCTCCTCCCCCACCTTAGTAGTCCTCTTTCCAAGGGACACAGATGTCCCTTGGAAAAGAGAGAGCTTTCAGAAAGAAAGGCTTCCAATTGGGTTGGCCACTGCTCTGAAAGGCCAAATCCAGGACAATCATGACTTGGCTCGCTAGAAACTTCCTCCTTCCTCCTGAAGTAGCCAATCACCGGGGCGGTCACAGTGGCACGGTGTGAAGCTTCGGCAAGCGTCCAGTCACTCTGGGGTCTGTGAGGTCTTGGCACTAAAACCAATTTGTAGCTAAAAATTTAATGACATGGAAAAATGATCCTGAAGACCTGAAGACTGGGTTATAAAACATCGTGTAAAGTAGAATCTGAATTTGGGGCAACACATAAAAAGCACTTGGAAGAATAATAACTTCTTGGATGACAGGTGTTTTTATTTTGTTCTTTCTGTTTATCTGTATTTTCTGTTTTTGTATAATAAAATACACTATTTTAATATAGGATTTTTAAGTTGCTTTTGCCTGTTGAAAGGGTGAGAGCAGCTGATATGTGAACACAGCTTTAAGAACAACTTCCCTGCTCTGTCCTCCCTAGATTCACCCAACACAGCCATTCTTCACCAAGATGTTTAACTATGCAAGACATGTCACTACTCTTTTCTTTTTATATATAAAGAAGAGCAAAAAGCCAGGAAAGCTGTGAATGTCGGTGCTTTAGTAAACAGCTGAGAGCATTTTATTTAAGACCAGCTCCCAGGACTGGTCCTGGGCTCACTGTGGTTGGCCTGACTGCTCACCCCTCTCCCTTCCTCTAGGATCTGGCACCGTCTGTGCTTCTCAGCTGGTTCTGCTGCCCCACAAATACCCCTGCCCACACCAGGGCAGGCAGCAGGGAGGTTTTGTAGACTTCCCTGATGAAGACCATCCTTTCTGGGAGGATTTGTAGTTGTTGAGGCACCTTAGTTGACTAGAAAGTTCAGTGGCTCACCCTTCTTTTATCTTCTGAGCTTGACAGGTAGCCAGCTGGGGGCCAGAGAAGGAGAACAGGGGAGAAGAAGCAAGAGGAGAAGAGGAGGCGCTGGGGGGATACTGGAGGCTAACCATGCTCCCTCCAGTGATGTCGCTGAGTTGCTGTCCTGCCGAGACCTTCCCCTGGCCAGGAGCAAGGGGAGCCTCAGGCAGGTGGGACACACTGAGGTGGAGCGGGAGTCCCAGCTGAAAAATCAGGCAGGTCCTGGAGGAGGAGAGGTCTATACCTGGGGCTGGAGGACAAACAGCTGGTGAAGTCAAGACAAGCCGGAAGCAGCGAGAAGAAGGAGTCAGGCAGAGGGTGCAGCATGAGCACAGGCTGGAGGTGAGGGAGAGGATGGGGTACTTGGGCAGGCAGTGGGAGGTGAGGCTGGGGAAGCGGGCGGTGCCTGAGGACGGGCTCTGTCTAGAGGGCAGCAGGGAGCCATGGAAGGCTTGTGAGCAATGGAGTGACCTGCTCAGATTTCTGGTTTTAGAGGATCCCTCAGTCTGCAGGGATCTTCCGCAGGGAGAAAGGAAAATGGAGGGAGTGCAGGGGTCACGGAAGGGTGGCAGACACTTGCCCTAGTCCAGGGCTCCAGGAGCCCATGAGGGACTCAGGCTCAGACTCTGAAGTTCAGTAGGGGGTGGAGAGACAATGGTGCCCCATGTGGGTGGGGGCTGGACACTTGGTTGGAGCTCTCACTTCCCAGCCTGGGTCGCCACATTTGAAGAGAGAAGCCACATGCTCTTCTCTCCAAGGGCTGTGGAAACTGCGAAGGGAATTGTGGGTAGGCGAGCTATTGCCACACTGGTAAATTCTGAGCCCAGCTTAGTGGCCAAGGACTCTGCACACCGCCAGTCAGTGGTGGGTATTTCAGAACTGCTGGGTGACAATCAGAGGGGTAGCTTCTCCAGCCCCAGTCCCACCCCAGGTGACAGACTGCCACAACCTTTCCATGGCTAAGAAAGGAGCTTCAAACTGAAGACTGGCTGGGAGGGAGCGCACTGACCTGGTGCTCAGGGGCTTGTCACGGCGTGGTCCCCGCGGAGTGCCCGCAGCGAGAGCTCATAGCCCAGGAACGTGGCGGCGCTCATGGGGAAGCCCCGCACGGCGTTCACAGTGAGGCCTCTGAAAAACACCTTTGCACAGGAGGCCGGTTATTCCAGTCTTGGCCCACACCTGGCCGACACTGAGGCTCAGAGAAATGGTTGGTAGGGCTGCCCACCCTGGCCCCGCCCTGACCAGCACCCAACGGGCCTACGCAGGTGGAGACCACATGGGATGCCAGTCATGCCCCTTGCCCTGACCCGTGTCATGACTCTTTTTTTTTTTTGGTACTGGGGATTGAACCTGGGGGCTTTCTATACCCGAACTATACCCCAGCCCTTTTTATTTTGAAATAGGGCTAAGTTGCTAAGGCCGGCCTCAAACCTGCAATCCTTCTGCCTCAGCCTTTTAAGTACTGGGATTACGGGTGTGCTCTACCATGCCCGGCTTGACCCATGCCATGACGGATACCATTTTCTCTCCTGGGCTCCAATATACATGCAGTGAAGGCTATAGGCAAACAGTTGAGCCCTGAAGACCCCAGATACATTTGCTTGATTGCTCGCTTTCTCTCTCTCTCTCTCTCCCTCTCTCCTCTCTCCTCTATCTCTGTTTCTGTCTCACACACACAGGTTCCTTCCAGGTTCCTCAGGCACCTGGAAGTCCTAAATAGGCACAGCGCCAGCCACGCCTACCCACTGTGACAGGTCCTTCATGTGACATCTCCAGGGTGGTGAGAGCAGCCTGGGGCTATGCCCAAGACTGTGGACATAGGGTTGGGCGCCGCTTTCCCGATTAGTAGTCTCGGCCGTCCCCCTGGGGCAGTGGGTACAAGCTCAGTCCCCAGTACGTGCCAGGGCTTGGCCAGAGTAGACCTTCTACAGTGGGCAAGTGGCAAACTCTGCCTCTCAATTTTTCCAACCGTAAACCAGGGGCAATGATAGCGTGGAGCTGCCAAACGTTGTCTGAGGGCGTGAACAAGACAATATGTCTGAAGCAATTCCCACAGGATTGACGCTTAGTAGCTGTCCACTACCATCACCACCATTGTTGTCATCAATAGTCGTCACCTAAGAGGGACAAGGACTCAGCCTCAGTCACTGGTGAGTGTGGAAGAGGAGCAGCCTGTGCTGACAGTGCTGAACGCTGCTGCTGCCCAACACTTGAATTTGTCTTCCATTCCTGAGGGTGTTCTAACAAGCTCCTCATGATTGTCTTTTCCTCCCTGAACCTTTTTTTGGGGGGTTAACTAATGATAGAACCCAGAGGCATTCTAACTCCTAGCTACATTCCCAGCCCGGGTCTTAATAAGTTGCTAAGGGTCTCACTAAGTTGCTGAGGCTGGCCTCAAACCTGAGATCCTTCTGTCTCAGCCTCCCGAGTACTGGAGTGACAGGCATGTGCCTGTAATCTTCCTGTTCGGTGCTGAGTGGACACTGATAAATGTGAATGGTTTACAGCCTATTAGAGGAGATAAGCCCCATTCAGGAACAATTACAATATAACCAGACAGTGATGATAACAGAGAAGGGCTGAGTGAGGGGCTGTGGAAGGATACGCCCTTTACTGTATTTTCTGGGAAGAAACAACAGCCTGAAGGCAGATCCTCACCCAAGCATCAATGACCTGAGAACGCAAGGCGGAGGTTTAGACCTGCTCTGACTCCTGCATAATTTACCGAGTTCAAGAAACAGAACTGGCTGTTTTAAGAAAGTAGTAACAGCGGTTCCCTGGTTTCCTCCGCCTCTGAGCACTGCGGTGTTGAAATCAGTGAAGGCTGCTGTCACTGCCAAGAGGCCAGGGGACCATGACAGCTTCGGGCTGCAGCTTGGTCAGTGAAGGTCACATTCAAAAAACCTGGGAATAGTTTTGATTCTAGGCAACTATGTGCCCAGGTAAACTTCACTGAGTTTATTAATCCAAAAGAAGGGAGGAATTATAATGGGGAAACTCACAATCTTCCACATGAGTTTTACTTTGCTCAGTGCAATGCAAGGAGAAGTATGCGTGCAGCTGAAGCTGATGGACCAGGACTCACAGAGGCCAGACCCTGCAGCACCCAGGCAGGGTGCAAGCAAGCATGATGTTGGTAACATTAGCCCTTCTCTCTAATGCCTAAGTTTTTGGAATTCCACAGGCTCACGCAGAATGACTGAGTAACCGCGAGGAACTGGGCCAGGCTCCGAGAGGAAAATTCCATACAGGATGCCCACAGAGGCTCCCCGTGGGTCTCGGCTTGGCTCTGCTTCGCAAGGCTGAGCCAGGCGGGCCCAGCTTGGAGCACGGGCCTCCTGCCCCACCGACAGATCTCCTTCCACAACAATGGCCTGCGTGGCAAGGAGGACGATGGCCCATCAGCTTCTGCGCACTCAGCATCTCCCCCATCATAGCACTTCCCACACTTGTCTCCCACCGACCATGTCTCGGCCGTCCCCCTGGGGCAGTGGGTACAAGCTCAGTCCCCAGCACCTGCCAGGGCTTGGCCAGAGTAGACCTTCTACAGATGCTTATTAAATGAGTAAATGAATCAATGAACTCCTGGATATGAAAATAGAATGGTCTCTGAGCTGCAGGGGTCCCGGAAGGGATCGTGGGGGGTTCCCAGAGTGGGGGAGAGCGCCAGACCCCGAGGGGAAGAACCACTGGGCAACTGATCTTGGCGACTCAGGATGCTTGTCTGCCTACAGATGTCCCCCTCTGTCTCCCATCTGAACTCATCGTGTGGTGTCAAAGGACACCAAGGCTCTGCCCCAGCCTCCTCGTTTCAGATGATAACCCTCCAATCAGGAGCCAGGGCCGTGGGCCAAGGATGGATCCCAGCCTGCTAGGCCTTCTGCTATTACCCAGGGGCTCCACAGGCCAGGGCCTTTGCCTTCGCCATGGCTAGGGCCACTCTCCTGGCATCCTCAGGTGGGCACAGAGGGCTCTCGAGTTGCATGGCTTATCACTTTCTTTCTGACACTTTGTCATCCCTGAGTTCTTCTTCCACAGAAAGGTGGAAACAGGTTAGATGATAACGGGCATAGGGCTTTGCGCCTGCCTCCCTGAGCCAAAGCCAAAGTAAAGAAGGTTCGGGACATGGTGCTCCGGAGAGCAGAACCCAGATCACCTGGGACTGTGGCTGCCCATTGGCCCTGGGTGGAGGCAGCTCCGGCTGCTGCTAGAAACTTCCTTCAAGACAACCTGAGTCTCCAGGATGTGGGGTTTTCTTCACATCTTACTATTTGTTTATATGAAAATGCTTACATATATAAACATACCTAAATATACACTTACACATACATGCTTGTACATGCTATGAATATTTTTGGAATATATCACATGAAACTCATAATGGTAATTGCCTTTGAAAGGACAGGCCATAAGAGGGATGTGCAGAGGTGCATGGAGACAGCACATCCTCCTGTTCCCTCAGAAGCTTCCTGAGTTCACATATTATCTATTTGTGTGTGTTGGGGGGTGCTGAGGATTAAAACCAGGGGTGCTCTACCCCTGAGTTAAACCTCCAGCCCTATTTTATATTTTTATTTTGAAAGAGGGTCTTGCTAAGTTGTTGAACCTATGATCTTCCTGTCTCAACCTCCCAAATATTGGGATTATAGGTGTGGGCCACAGCACCCGGCCTAGACTTCATTTTTATGGGGCACAGTAATTTAGAAAGGAAAGGATATCAGCAATACATTTTGCCTCGATAGATTGTTTTGAATTATGACACATCAATATATATATATTTTTGTGGTACTTGGGATTGAACTCAGGGGCATTCTACCTCCGAGCTACACCCCCAGCCCTATTTTTTATTCTTTATTTTGAAACAGCGTCTCACTAAGTTGCGGAGGGCCTCACTAAGTAGCTGAGGCTGGCCACGAACCCGGATCTTCCTGTCTCAGCCTCCCAAGTACTGGGATTACAAGCATGAACCACCATGCCCGGCCACATCGATATTTTGGGAAATAGACAAAAACATTCAAATAAAAAGACAGCATCCCATTTGGATCTCTTGTGTGTCCCTCTATAATGGTCGGTGGAATCACAAACTGTGTTTCTGCTAAAAAGAAAAAAATACAAAAAACAATCGAGTCTGTACCTGGGCTTAACCCTTCTGTCTGAACAGTTTTTGTAAAAATATTAATGATAATAATAACTAAAATAAAAAGAAAAGCTCCAAGTTTATCCATCCGGAAAAATAAAGACAAAAATGAAGTTCCCAGTACATCACATTTTCTCATACTAAGCAGAGTCCTTGCGCCCGGCCCTTCTTCACATGCCTTACTCCTGGTCTTCATTCTGGGTCGCGGTAGTGTCTTAATGAATGGGTGGTGACCAGAGGTGGGTGCTACACTCCAGCTGTGTTCTGATCAGGGAAAAGGCTTCCACCTCCCTTGCCCTACCCACTATGCTTCTATTAATGCAGCTTTGGTGCCTGACCCCACTGCTGGCTTCCTGACAGTTTCCTCAGAGCGTGGTCTTTGTTTACTTACAGTCTTGTTTACTAACTTTGTTTACTTAGTTTTCCCAGTAGCATTGTCAGATCAGATCACCCCATTCTCTAGAGGTGATTGATTAAGATTAAGTGGATGCTACATTGACTCCTGGTAGTTCTGTCCTTTAGATTGGGCCCTTTGATCTAGCTTTTGGGGTCATTTGGATCTTGCTCCTTTACAGATGTTAGCTATCCTGCTCTGGGTCATCCAGAACTCTGGATCTTTCCCCAAGTAGGGGATGGAGTAGACCAGGACCTCAAGGAGCTTGCCGGAGGAAGAGGAGAGGAGGCAGGTTTAGAAAGTGCTGTCCATGGTGGTGTGTGAGCAGCACATTGTGTAGGGTCTGGAGAAGCGTTGTGGATTCTGGGGGTGAGCTGCTGGGCCTGGGAGGATGAGTAGAATCATCTGGAAGGACTCAGGGCAAGACAGCCAGGAGGGAAAAGGCCCAGGATCAGTGGTAACACTGGCACTACCGAAACCAATACTGGTAATACTAACGCCAATAACAAATTCAACTCTTCCTGAATGTTCCCTGTGGGCTTGCACAAAACTAAGCACCATTTACAAGCCAAATTTGATGTGCCTCGCAGACACCCCAACCTTCATGGTAGGATATACACCCTTGGAGAAAGCAAGGCGAGGAGAGGTGAAGCCACTTGGTTGGAGTGCCCCAGCTCACAGGCCTGACCTTGAACTCAAGACCTCTGACTCCAAGAGTCATGCCAAGAAAGCCAGGGGCCCATTGGTGGAGGAGATGGTTTCTTTGGAGGGCAATGAATTTGTTTCTGATCTTGGACACCAGACATGGAAATCTGGTCTCTGGATTGGGATGGTTTGGTGGTGGAAAGGGGCGCATTTAGGATAAACCCTTTCCCTGGTGACAAAGCCTAGGGAGCCAGGTTGTAGGCATCTCCATGGCTGAAACCAAACGTGATGGGGTCCGGACTTGGGTGGGGTAGAGGAGCTGAGGACAGTTCAGGGGCCTGGAGCTGTCAGAAGAGATGACCAAGGGGCAGGAAGGATGCATAGCAGCTCTTGGATTTCCCATTTGGAGGAGGGAGAAGGAAGGACTGCCCATCCTGTCTTGATGAGAAGGCAAATTGGTGGCGGACACACAGGGTCCAGGCCCTGGCTCCTTGCACCAGCTGCGTGGCCTCAGCAAGCTTCCAGTCCTCTCTCAACCTCTGTCAGGCGGGTGGCGCACCTGCCTCCTCCTTGACTTGGGCGACAACTAGACGCCTCGGCACGGGTGAGGCACCTCGTGTGGCACCTGCTCACGGTGCTTGATAAATGGCACCCGCCACCACCTGTCCCCCAATCTCCTTCTCTAGAGTGTCACACCCCCTTGTATCTGAATCACCTCCCGGGGCTCACGCTGCCCGTGCAGGATGCTGGGGGACTTACTTTAAGGCCTTCCTGCTGGTAGCTCTGGGAGATACAGTCCAGGACACCTCTGTATTTGTTTAAATAAACCCCATCAGCTTGGAGTCGACTTTTCACCACATCCATGGGAGTTGCTGTCCCCCAGGAAATCGCTCCTGCAAAGAGAGAGAAAGAACAGGTGTCAGGGCTGGCTGGCTGGGGCCTGGGGTAGAGACACCGGCTCCCTCAGGACCTCCACCACTCGGGAACTCCAGAAGCTGCTGGGGGAAGTGGTGAGAGGCCGGAGTGAGGACCCGCAGAGTTTGTTTCTGATCCTCCCTTGCCATTTGTTGTGGGACTCGGCAGGCCTCCTACTCCCTCGGAGCCTGGGCCCCTCACCTGTAAAAAGGGCAGCTGTGCTGATCTTTATGGCATGGCCCTGGAACCTTCTAAAGGATGCATGTGAAACCTTGAGCGGGGGCCAGTCCACAGCCAGGACTCCACTAATGACTGCAGCGTTTATTAGCAGTTTTTGCTGAAGAGACAGTAACAGGCTCCACAAATATTTGTAGCACCCTCCCGGGCACCAGAAGAGAGAGCCCAAGGTAAGGCTGTGGCTGAATCTGCAGCTCCCCAGGGGCAGGATTTACTTTGAACATGGAGGAGCTGAACAAACACTTGCAGATAGGCTGCTCACCAAGAGCCAGACTGGGGATTAGAAAAAAAAAAAAAAGCATTAGGGACAGGGTTATTGTGTGTTTTAAAACTCTTTTCCAAATATGTGAACTAGTGCTTTGGGGCCACATACCACTGAATCAGTCATCCTCACTGGGTAAGCCCAAGTGCTCCAGTTTGAACACTTTTGTGACTTTAATGAAGTACTCTAGGAAAATAATGCCAGGTTATTGTATAAACATAGACATTGGCACATTATCTGGTGGGGACAGAAAACAAACCAATGTCAAAGTCCAAGGCAGCTGCTTTGCTAGGTTTTGTACTTACTGCCTAGCAGCTCCCCGGAACAGTCCTGTGTGCCCGGGGTGGCGGCGCATGCCTGTAATCCCAGTACTTGGGAGGCTGAGATGGGAGGATCACAGGTTCAAGGCCACCTTCAGTAACTTAGTGAGACCCTGTTTCAAAATAAAAAATAAACAGGACTGGGGTGTACCTCGGAGGTAGAATGTCCCTGGGTTCTATCCCCAGTACCAAAAACAAAACATACAAAAGGCCTTCACTTGCCCTGGGCTCTCTGCCTCTCCTGTCCTCTCCTCTCCTCTCAGTCCCTGCCCTCTGGAAGCCTCTTTGAACCTCAACTCCCTCCTGCCTCTGCCAAGATAATGAACGGGCTGCTTCCTCAGGGGCTGCCCAGGTACACTCCCTTGTCCCTCAACCCTTGGCGAGGGTATTGCAAAATGAGATTTGCTAGCCAGGTCACTTATTTCTGCTCTCAAGAGAAATGAGAGTGGATGGGGACTTCTTGTCCCCTCAGCCAAACAGTGTCCACTGAGCTCTTCCAGGAGCGGGGCAAGGGACAGGCCTCAGATGTGTGGGGTGCAGGGAGAACACTATTGTTTGTGGCTGAGACATGGGTTTTGTTATGTATATGCAACCAGTTCAAAGCGCAGCTAGTTACAATGATGCCTCAGACTTGGAGTAGTAGAGAGCTTTTCTCTGTTGGATGTTTCCCATCAGCATTGAACATGTCACCACAGCAGCCTTGTTGAAAAGCAGTCCTCTCTGTACTTCCACATGCCTCTGACCACAGCTCCATTCTCAATTCCTCAACACAGCACAGCAAAATTCCTCGGAAATATTGTATATACTTGGATTCTCCAATTTCTCTCATCCCGTGCTCTCTTTTTTTCTTTTCTCTTCCTTCCTTTTGTTGTCTTTCTTTTTCTCCTTCTCCTTTTTTTTGGTATTGGGGGATTGAACTGAGGGGCATTCTGCCTCTGAGCTACATCCCTAGCCCTTTTTATTTTTTGAGACTGAGTCTCACTAAATTACCCAGGCTGTCCTCAAACTTCTGATCCTCCTGCCTCAGCTTCCCAAGTACTGGGATTATAGGTGTATGTCACTGCACCCAGTTTCCCATGCTCTCTTGATCCCACTTCAATCAGGATTTTAAACACCCTTCTCTCTGCTGAAATGGCTCTTGTCAAAGTGCCCAAAGGCCTCCACATTGTTAAATGCAAGCGGTATGAATAGTGAGTACAAAGACCCTGTGGTGAGGGAAGAGAAGAGCATGGTCAAGTTGCAGCACTTGACCATGTGACCAGTGTGAGCTGGGTGTAGTGGTGCACACCTGTAATCCCAGTACTTGGGAGGCTGAGATGGGAGGATCACAGGTTCGAGGTCAGCCTCAGCAATTTAGTGATACCCTTAGCAACTTAGTGAGCCTGTTTAAAAATACAAAAGGGCTGGGGGTGTAGCTTGGAGGTAAAATGCTCTTGGGTTCAGTCCCCAGTACCAAATTTAAAAGAGAGAGAGAGAGAGAGAGAGAGAGAGAGAGAGAAGTGTGGCTGGAGAAGAGGAAGTAAAGGGAGAGGAGTAGAAAATGAGGTCAGAAGGGGGGAGCAGGGAGCCAAATCAGAGAGGGCTGGAAAACTACCACAAGGATGTTGACTTTTACCATAAATGAGGTAGGGATATGGTGCAGGGTTCTGAGCTGGGAGGTTAAGGAACAAGTCCACGGTCACAAAATAAGTAAGTGTGGGTTTGAATTTGGATCTTTCTAGCTGCAGCGTCCCAGCTGTCCTAGTCCCTACACTCATGTATGACCTTAGGTTGGCTACTTGGTACCTCCAAACCTGAGTTTTCTCACCTGCGAGATGGGGAGATGGAATCCTCCCTTGTTGACCTAGTGGAACCCTCACATTAGAAAGGTTGGCAGTGCACCAATACGCAATGCAGGTGAACCATTACAGATTTCCTTCCCAAAGCTCAGCAGTCCCTGACAGAGTACGTGCTCAAAATACATCTGCTGCCTGGAAGTCCAATGAACCCACATAGGGACTATCATTCCCATTGCTCAAGAGGGAAGGGATAGAGAACAGGGTGGGGGTGGGGCATTCCCCATTCCTGGCCCTTTCCCTACCATGTGAGGCCTGGCATAGAGGAGGTACTTGAATTGCTGGACGTGTGGCAAGTGATCCCTGCCTCCCCCTGGGCTCAGAAGGGCACGGCAGGCTCTGCCACCATCTGCTGTCCCACTGCAGTGGCTGGCCCAGGGACAGGGCTCCAACCACTGTCATCCTTACCTGCTATGCCACCTGCCAGCCACACGGCGCAGGGACTGGGACCTGCACAGGCCTCTGGCGTGATCCACTCGCTCAGGAACACATAGGGGATGAAGTAGAGGCAGTAGCCTGGGACGTCCCTCAGCAGCATAGCACTGGCACCCCGGTACAGCCCCACCAGGCCCTCGGTGCGCACAATGGTTGCGATGCAGTGCACCGGTCCCTGGTACGCTGGCTGCTCCCCAAGAGCCATTGCCCTGGACTTCAAACTGAGGTTGGCTGCAAAGACAGGGGGGAGAAGATGGAAAGTGACCCAGGGGAGTAAGAGACTGGCCATCCCTGGCATAGCAGCAAGCCCAATACATTGACAGTTCCCACACACATGGCCCATCAGTTTTTACCAAACCTTCTAACCTTCTTGGCAGCTCACCAGGATTCCACCACTTACAAACATTTTGATCTGAGCAGGTCAGTGTTTTCAACCCACAGGCCATTGAGAGCATAAATCAGCATAAAAACACACACCAAGCGCCCAGCATTGTGATTAGAATATTCTTGGGCTCAATACATGATCAAGAGATCATGGTTACTGACAGTGAGGTGACTGGTGTGAACTGGATGCTGGACCCACTCTTCACAGGGCTGGGCACATTCTAACTGACTCACTCCATCCCTTGCCAGGTTGTGTGCTATACCAGAGCCCTTGGCCCCCCAAAGTCCAGGACTCCAGGCCACTGTCCTCTTTCTGACCTCAGAGGCCTATGCTGGCAGACTGGGGTTTGTTTATGTCTGCAGCTTCTTCTAGGGGTGCACATAGCCTGCAAAGATGTGTCTCTCTCCCACTTAGTCCTCCCACTTTCCAAGGTACATCTTCTCCCGTGTTTCAGACATGTTAGCACGCCTTTGACTTATAGACAGAAAGCCCTTCCAGTCCTGAGCAGATGAAATGACTCTTTCTCAATGTTTCCTTCTCAAGGAACTAACACGACATGGCCAGGAAAGACACAGAATGAAGTGTGTCTGTGTCCACGACACTACTTTGCTACCTGGGCTACCAGTGTTTCAATTTGGTTCCATATATGCTGGCAAACATACAACTGCCTTTCATTGTATGGCTGAACTTCCAAGTTCCCCAACATCCCATCTTTATCCGACGAAAGGTTAGGATCAAAGGTTTGGTTTGGTGAGACTCCACAGGCCAGACCAGACTCGAGAGCAAAGGGCAACCCAAGCTTTGCCTCATTGCAGAAGTCCATGAGGTTGAGGGGAGGTTTCTGTTTGCTGGGAGGTGTGTTTGAACAAACTCATCCCACATTTCCATCTGTGTGTGGGGAAGTAAGTGAATCCCTGTCATTCACACCACAGTGGGCAGGAGACTGAGCCTTGCTTACTTCTTCCACGGTGTGTCCCATAGGACATGAGCGGGGCGAAGGCCACTTTTGGGGGCACAAGGCTCTTTTGACCAAGATCAGACATTTTGACTCTTGAAAGCTCACTGAGGAGTCATTAGACACCTCTTTCTTTCCCAAATCCATGATATTATTGCCTGGTCATCCTGAGAAATTTTGCCATTACACAGAATAGATGTCATTGTCCCTCTGTATAAACTTTGGCTAGGCCACTTTCATCTACAGGTAGTACAGACCTGACCAGGAGTCAAGGTTTCATGAATCAACTACAGGTATCATGTGGCTTTCAGGTTACTGATTGAAAGACAGTGTCTAGATAACGATCTGCTTGTTTGGAGGCACGGACATTGAAAAAACACTTGCTAAATTGCTAATTGGCCTTATCAATGAAAAAAAAACCTGTCATTTATTCCTTTGTCTCCAAGGTAAGCAATAAGGAAATTCTCTCATAGTCTCCTAAGTTTGTTACATAAACAATCTATATTTTATTGCTTAAGAATTACCCATTTGTTACTATTAACACAATATAATTTTCATGGCACTGATTGTTGTGTCAGTCAGCTTTCCACCACTATCATGCAATACCCAAGGTCATTAATTTATGAAGAGGAAAGGTTTATTTTGGTGACAGTTTTGGCGTTCCTTTCCACGATACATTGGCCCTGTTGTTTTGGACTGTGGCGAGGCAGCACGTCATGGTAAGAGTGCATGGTGGAGCCAAGCTGCTCACTCACCACATCAGCCAGGAAGCAACAGGGAATAAGGAAGGGGCTGGGGTCCCATTATCCCCTTTGAGGACATGCCCCCAATGACCTCAGTACCTCTCACTAGGCCCCGCCTCCTGCAGGCTCTACCACCTCTTGACAGCATCTCCCTGGAGACCAAGCCTTCAGCGCATGGACTTTTGGGGGACACTTATCCACACCACGGCAACTGTGAAGTCCTTGAAACTCCTTTCAGCTTCCTCATGCCTCCCAGCCTTGGGCAGGATGTGGCTTTCAGGAGTTATTGACTGAAAGACAGTTTCTTGATAAAAATCCTCCATGTTTGGAGGTGCAGATGTTGGAAAGATACATGTCAACGGAACCTGCTTTGACACCAAGACCCTAACACGAATGAAACCTGCCCATTTTTTCTTCCCAAGGTAAGCCATAGGGAATGCTTTTGCACATACACATATATTTTCACATACATATACATACTGTTCTTTTCTGAACTACTTCTCTGCAGTCACATACATCATGGCTCTTTTTTTTTTTTTTGGCGGTACCGGGGATTGAACGCAGGGGCATTCTATCTCTGCGCTACGCCCCCGGCCCTATTTTTTGTGCTTTATTTTGAAACCGGGTCTCACGAAGTTGCGGAGGGCCTCACTAAGGAGAGAGAGAGAGAGAGAGAGAGAGACAGGGAGAGAGAGAGCGAGAGCTGAGGC
>PVJS01011832.1:0-44975 GCA_004027185.1 Glis glis
CTAGTGAGGCCCTCCGCAACTTCGTGAGACCCAGTTTCAAAATAAAGTATAAAAAAATAGGGCCGGGAGTGTAGTGCCCCTGGGTTCAATCCCCGGTACCACACACACACAAAAAAAATACAGCATGCATACAAAAATGTACAAAACTGACTCTGAAAAGTTACATTTTTAAAACTTTTAAAAATAAATTTGATAACAAAGGATATAAAATTTTATCTTAAATAGGCTCACTCTTTTACCTTTGGACCAAGAAATCCAAATAAACCAGGATCTCCAACCAGACCTTGTTCTCCCTACAAACAAGCACAAACATACATTTTATTTTATTTGTTTGTTTTTTTGCAGTACTGGGGATTGAACCCAGGGGCATTTTACCTCCAATCTACACCCCCAGCCGTATTTTTTATTTATTTTGAAACAGGGTCTCACTAAGTTGCAGAGGGCCTAAGTAGCTGAGGCTGGCTGCGAACCTTGATCTTCCTGTCTCTGCCTCCCAAGTACTAGGATTACAAGTGTGAGCCACCACACCCAGCACAAACATACATTTTAAAAAATTAAATATGATGGGGTGACAAATTACCTAATTTTCATTTAATTTGAACACTCTCACTTAGACTCTGTGGAAAGTCTATTCTTGGGTGATATTAGTTTTGGGCTCCAGGTTTGCACCCAAAGCTAAATCCTGTAATCCATGAAATGAATGTGTCTACTTTTCCAATTCTGCAAATGTTGACATGCAATAGTAGCGCTTCTGAATGACGCTGGACTGCATTTCTAATGACAATGCATTTATCATCTCCATAATGGTGTGCACTTACCTTCAGTCCTGGAAGACCTGGAGATCCATAGACACCAGGGTCACCCTAATACATCGAGCAAAATCAACAAGCAGAATTAAATACAAAGAGATGAGTCAGATCAACGGATCATTTTTTTACTTTACCACATCTGTCGCTATTTAGTCTTGTTTTCAAAGGTAGCCACATAAAAGGATGTAAATACATAATAGTTTCCATTTCTTTATGACATCTGCTACTTTAATTGACCTTTAGTCTTATTCAAAAAAGTCATTGCCAGTGTTTCAAGAATGTATTTTTATTGTTGTTGCTTTTCCAATTTTATTTTTTTTATTTATTTTTTTATTTTTTGGTACTGGGGATTGAACCGAGTACACAGGGCTGTCCTCGAACCTGTGATCCTCCTGTCTCAGCCTCCCAAGTACTGGGATTACAGGCATGTGCCACTATGCCCGGCTCTCCAATTTTATTTAATGCTTGCACCAAATCAAAAATCTTTGAAATCACTGCAATATAATATGCCTAGGAATTAATGGATTTGCCTGTGCATCATCAACAATAAAAATGACCATAGGAGCCAATATTGGTCCATTCAATACCAAATCTAGAATCAGATAAGCTCACAGCTGATGCCAGCTGGGTACAGGCCTCCCTGGGGCATCGCATTAATGAAATGTGTGATGTTTGGGGCCTGACATTGTACTTTTCTTCTAACTACTGCCCCTGGATCAGCCCCTTGAAATAAGCTTAAATTGACCATTCCAAGTGACTATCATACTGACACTGTGCCAGACATGAGATGCCACAATCCTGTCACACCCCACAATTCTTCTGTCTTTCACATGCCTGTTTTATCTGAATGATGTCAATGGAAGGGATGCCCCGGGATGTTTAGGGATCACACAATTTTTATTGTGCAAACTTTATTGTTCTTATGTGAGATATTCTCCACTTTGAGCTCATGGGAAGACAGATCTACTCTTACAAATATAAGAGAGCACAATGCCTCCAAATTCACCAATGTTAATGACGGATGACCCTTACCCGAGGTCCTGGGAATCCAGGAATACCTTTCTCTCCTTTTTCCCCAATACCAGGCTCTCCCTTAAAAAGATGACAACACGTAGAAGAGTTTGAGTAACAATATTTCATCAAATATAGAAAGAAAAAACAAAATGAGAAAAAATACTTTCAGCAACTTAAAGAAAATGACTGCTTTAGAATAGAGAAATTCTAGTAACATATGTATCAGCATTTAAAGCCATGATAAAAACTGTACAAAATAAAATTTTATATTAAGATAGCACTTCATATAAATGAAAATGAAAGGTCCATAAATAAACTACCTTGAATCCTGGTGGTCCTGGTGGTCCAATCAGCCCAGGAATTCCTTTTATACCCTAAAAATACCAAAGAGTATAGTTGGTTTATTCTCATTATTTGGCATATTGAATTCCATCTCTTTCAGAAATGGTCTATTGTGATGACCCGTTTCCTCAGTTTACTTCAATAAGGGATTGTCCTTCACCTGTCAATAATTACCAGCTAAGATGTAAACACACCCACAACCCTGACACTATTCAGGCCAGCGGGAGAAGTGTATGGGGAATGGGAGTGGACTACCTTGGAAGCAGGGTCACAAACTGGGAACTCTGCAAGTTGGGAATGTAGCCATGGAGAGAAGTGGCTCATTTGGAGCAAGGTGGGGGATTTAACTAGCAACTGAAAAACAAGAGGATCTGCATATGGCATGAGTACTATCAGCACCAGAGGCTGACAGAGGAATTATTACTTGCCAAAAGTTTATTATGTGCCCAATTCTATGCAAAACATCAAATCCATCTATAACATCTAAAGGACGATTGGGATCCCAGTAGTTTTCTCTTTCCACGTATCAAAACCCCATTCACGAGCCCCTATGTTATGGAGGACTTGGCACAATTTAGCAGCCCCAGCTACATCTTCCACTTGGGGGCTGGGTGAGTCTGAGGACCCATAACCTTCCAGGCCTCACTGTTCAACTCTGTACAATGGGGGATAGGACCCAGTGGTACCTGTCTCTTAAGGCAACTTTGAGATTAGCGCAGTGATGCACATAAGGTGTTCACTAATTGGCTGCCCTGGTACATGTTCAGAAAAAACCTATTACTACTTCACCAAGGTGATTTATGGATTGGGGGTGGGGATTACCTTTTCTCCTTTATAGAGAGAATAATCAGGTGGCTGTACAAATAGGGGGGTTCCAGGGGAACCTTGCAGGCCAACCTCACCCTTTGAAAAATCAAGACGATAAGAATTTTATATTAATTTATGCTTTGAAACAAAGAAGACTTTCATCCACACATTAGGGCACAATGCTTCCAATCCTGTGTGTCATAGATTTAAAATATAAACCATGGCAAATACATTATGTTGTTTAAAATCATGGTTATTATGTTTCTTATTAAAATATAATACATGATTATGGTTAAAAATACATTTTAAAATTAAAATGATCCACAGTGTTACCCTATAGAGATAATCTACTAAAGAGTTCTTTGTGGTATACACACACACACACACACACACACACACACGCGCGCACACACAAGAACACACATATATGCACATATACATATACATAGGTACAAGCATGCATTTATGTGAATAAATTGTTTGTAACATGCAATTTAGAATATACTATTATCAGAATAGTCCTACATAATAAATTTATAATCATAATTTAAAATATACAATATAATTTCACCTTATGAATTTCTGAAATGATTTTATACTTTTATGACAATATTTGGTGAGCATTTTCTATTAAGCTAAAACTTCTTCAGAATCCTGATCTTTAACACCTATCAAATAACCTATCATAAGAATGCACTGTGATTTATAAACCACTCTGTTTAGATTTAGTTTTCTAATTTATATTCATTAAGAATTAAGATATACCTTATTCATTTTCAATAATTTGAAAATAAATATATTAATATAGTTAATATTATACTGTATAATTATAATGATGTTTAATATAGTCATAATAATATATAGATATATTAGTATAGATATTAATATGTTCCATAATAGTATAACCTTCCCTGTAAAATAATTAGCCAAAAGTTTTATAGGTATTTTTCTTTTGGAATAGAAAAAATGTCCCTTGAACTAATTTTGCCGCAATATAATCAGTTAATAAGAAAACAATTATTTTATATTTTTATGACTATTACTATTATTCTATGCTTAGAATTATATTTTTCTCAACGGGTCCTGGCAGCTAACACAGTGTATAGTCATTTAACACTATAACACAATAGTCAAAAACATATATGAAAACTTCCTGATGTGAGGAAGGGCCCAGAATAGAATGTGGAGGAGATAGTACAGGTTACAGAAGTATAAACCCAATTCTTTAAAAGCAACAACAGCAGCGCGGGGCGTGGTGGCGCACGCTTGTAAACCCAGTACTTTGGGAGGCGGAGACCGGAGGATCCAGGTTCGCGGCCAGCCTCAGCGCTCTCTCTCTCTCTCTCTCTCTCTCTCTCTCTCCCTGTCTCTCTCTCTCTACTTAGTGAGGCCCTCCGCAACTTCGTGAGACCTGGTTTCAAAATAAAGTATAAAAAATAAGGCCAGGGGTGTAGCGCGGAGGTAGAACGCCCCTGGGTTCAATCCCCGGTACCGCAAAAAAAAAAAAAAGCAACAACAACAAATCAACATTAAAATATACACTCAGCGAGGGGATTCTCAACCTGAGCACTTCTGACACTGGAACGACTACACAAGTGAGCAGTGTAGCAGCTGCTGCACACGTTGCATTCATAAATGATGGAACAAATGGATAATTAACACATGAGTAAGTAAGTCACGTGAATTGGTAAACATAACCACATTTATTCTCATGGCTGAGATACACCTGAATAGAACTCACAAAGGCTGACACTCAGGAAGCTTCTTCAAAATATGGGCCATGTTACCATTTTTTCATATTGTGAAAATCCCATATATTCAGTGCAGTCGAAAGTACAAAGAAAGAAAGGTATGAAATACAATGTAGACAGTCCATAATCATATCACCTGGGGCAATGAGGAACAACCATGCAGGGCAGTGGTGTTTCTTAACATGAGATGGGAAACTGTGTTCTTTTTTTTTTTTTTGGCACTGGGGATTGAACCCAGGGGCATTCTACCTCCGAGCTCCACCCCCAGGCCTATTTTATTTCTTTATTTTGAAACAGGGTCTCACTAAGTTGCTGAGGGCCTCACCAAGTAGCTGAGGCTGGCCGCGAACCCAGATCCTTCAGCTATAGCCTCCCAAGTACTGGGATTACAAGCGTGCGCCACCACGCCCGGCTTGGGAAACTGTGTTCTTGAACATTCAAGAATTCTGTACCAAGCCGGGTGTGGTGGCGCACGCTTGTAATCCCAGTACTTTGGGAGGCGGAGACCGGAGGATCCGGGTGCGCAGCCAACCTCAGCTAGCGCATGTGCGTGCGCACTCGAGTGTTCTCTCTCCCTCCCTCCCTGCCTCTCTCTCTCTCTCTCTCTCTCTCTCCCTGTCTCTCTCACTCTACTTAGTGAGGCCCTCCGTAACTTCGTGAGACCCGGTTTCAAAATAAAGTATAAAAAATAGGGCCGGGGGTGTAGCATGGAGGTAGAACGCCCCTGCATTCAATCCCCAGTACCGCAAAAAAAAAAAAAAAAAGAATTCTGTACCAAAACTCCAAATGATGCTTTCATTCACTTGACAATCTGAAAGAACTAATATAAGCATATTTGGGACCATTTGAAGGGCGACCTCACAGCCAAATGCTTCCGCATTATTCTACAGCCTGAGTTTGCAAATGCATACAGCTGCCTGGCACTGAACATCATTCGGGTGGCACCATGTGCCTGGTGCTGGGACGCCCCAGGTCTCAACTACAGAGGTGGGCTTCTGGAGTTTAGGCACATACTCAAGGGTCCACAACTTCTCGGGCTTTAGAAAGATTGTTTGAATGTATTTGTATTCAGTCATTTCTCTAAGTTAGTGGTTCAACGATGGCTTCAGTAATTATATATCTGAGGATTTACATTATACTTCTCAATATATGGTAGTGAGCATTTTATATGAATTATCCATTCAAGTAAAATACTATTTTGACTGGGCAAGGTGGCACACGCCTGTAATCCCAATACTTAGGAAGCTGAAACAAGAGGATTGCAGGTTTGGGGTCAATGTGCAGTAACTTAGCAAGATCCTCTCTCAAAATTTAAAAAAAGGCAAGGGGTGTAGCTCAGAGGTAGAACGCCCCTGGGTTCAATCCCCAGCACTACACACACATGCACACACACACACACACACACACACACACACACACATCTTTGAAGTAGGCAGTATTATGACCCTTATTTTACAGAGAAGAAAAACGAGGTTTAAAGGAATTTAAGAAAGGACACCCCCCCACACCCCAGGATATTTGGCAATGTCTTGACACATTTTTGGTTATCACAACTGGAGGGAAGAGATGCTAGGGCATCCAGTGGTAGAGGCCAGGGAAGCTGCTGAAGGTCCTGCGACACGGAGGACAGCTCCCTAAGCCAATGAGATACCTTGAGTGTCCAGGTTGAGAAATCCTTTGTCGGCTTTTTGTTGTTGTTGCTTTTGCAATGTCGGGTTTTTACCTCTGGAACCCATACTCTCTGTCCAACATTCTATCACAGGCATTTCCCCCATCCTGAAGTCTTCACATACATTTTTAACAACCGTGTCCTACGGTTAAATGACTGTAGCATTGCTTAACCATGCCGGCACTCTCTGTGAGCAGGAACCAGGTATGTCTCGCTGGATCTCCACGCTCAGGGCCAACCCCAGCCTGCTACAGAGTAGATGCTCAGTAGCTATTTGTCCATGGCTGTTGAAAGAGCCACTCACACACTGTTGGACATTCAGATTATTTCCAGATAAGCCGCCATCTTAAATCACTTTTCTAACGCCTGTCCTTACTGAGTTCCGGGCTTCAGCAGAAAGGACTGTGAGTGTGAGGGAGGTGAGAGAGGGGACAGTGACAAGGGGTTGGGGGTAGGGACAGGACTCTGAGGAGAGGCGGAGGGCGGGTGGGAGTATGTTACTAAATGCTCATGGATCCAGTTACTTCTATTTATATTTATGTGTGGAGTTTAGGATTCAGCTGAAATGAAGCCAAACAACTTATTAATGAAACAAAATTATTACTCTGGATATAATTTATCAAAAATGCTAAATCTCTTTTCACTAGGGTGAAATGTGTCATATAAATTAACTTAAATTGTGTGTCAAATTTCATCAGATCTGTCATTTTACAGTCAAGGGTAATGGTGTCATAATAATTCATCAAAGAGAAGCTCTCTGCTGTAAAGTTGGGCGGTGATGAGTCAATGAACACAAGTAATAGACACCTCCACACCTGGAGAACACACACACCTCAGCACCTGCTCCCGGGGGCAGAAGGGCTCCTTACCGGGTCTCCTGCCTCCCCTTTCACTCCCACAGCAGGATTGCCCTGCAAGAGAAAAGAAATTAACCGCTTTGGAATTCTAAAACAGTAATTACAAGCAATGAAGACTTCCGGCTCTGTGATTTACTGAAGTTTGTTTAAATACTTTGGAAGGTCTGACAGAAGGAAAGATAGAATTCTGACAAATATCAATGGCCAACTCTTTCAGTGAGCCTGGGCTGCGTTTATGCATCTTACTCATGAACACCTACCTTCAAACCTGGACTCCCAGGATGCCCCGGAGAGCCCTAGATCAAGGGTGAAAAAAGAAAAGAAAAAAAAAAGCAAAAAAACATGAATCAGTGATCAGTCATAGGTATCAGAATGTGTCTTCAGTGGTTGCCCCGAGTTCTTATTTGGGAAACACTTAATTTTAAAATACATGTGGTGTGGTATGTTCTCACTCATATGTGGAAGCTAAACCATTAATTTCATAAAAGTAGAGAGTAGTATAATGGTTACAGAGGCGGGGGAGGCTGGATGGGGAAGAAGGGGACATAGAGAAGGGTTAGTTAATGGGTATAAAAATACAGTTAGATAGGAGGATTACAGTCTAGTGTTCTATAGCACAGAAGGGTGACTAGAGTTAATAATTTATTGTATATTTCAAAATGGTTAAAAGAGAGGATTTTAAATATTTCCAACACACACACACACACACACACAAACACACAAAAGACAAATGTTCAAGGTGATAGATATGCTAATTATCCTGATTTGATCATGGCACACGGTATGTACGTATCAAAACATCACATATACCCCATAATATGTACAATTATTATGCATCAATTAAAAATAAAACACATAATATTGGCTTTTTATCCTGAATGGGCTATTGCACTGTATGTATATGATGCCAGGTGCTTATCCCTAGGGGTTCCTGTACGTGCAGAGGGAGTCCCCACAATGATGGTGAATATGCTGGTTCAGCAGATTGTAATCCTTCTAAGAGCCCACCTGGGCCTGACCCAAGACTTAAATCTTGCGCTTTTCCTTTATCTCCAGCCTGACTCTGGGTGTGTGGAGGGGCAGCACCAGTGGGGCTGTACTTACTGCTGACCCTGGCGCTCCAGGGTATCCCATGTGGCCCACTGATCCTCTGGCACCCCTAGATCCCTAAAGAGGAGAAATATCAGTGCAATTGTTATGAGAAATTATAATCAGCCTTCACAGCAAGAACTGTGTGTGATCCCAAGAAGATACAAACCTCCCAAAGGATCAGTCCCACACGTGCTCAGCTGGAGCATCCTCAACAGAGCCGGAGGCACCCCAGTGGGTGTGACAGACTCTCACACCAGGATTCCCCTGAGACCCAGGAACCAGTCTACTCCTTTACAGATAAGTCTTGCAGTAGCAAAAGACAACAACAAGGAAAATTTGCTAACTACTCCTCAATTCCCTCTGTATTAAAAATTTGGTATATATCAGGATGCTTTAGAAGTTAACAAAATAATATAATTTACAAGCAAATGGAAAGACCTGGAGAGCATTATGTTAAGTGAGATCAGTCAATCACAGAAAGAGAGGGGTCATATGGTTTCTGTAATATGCTCAAGCTAGGGAGTAATGAGGATACAAGAGGGCCTCCAGGCAATGGTGGAGAAGCCTCAGTGGAGCCAGTGAAGTGGTCTAAGGGAAGGGGAAGGGGAAGAATGAAGTTCATTAATGGAATTACTACCATTGACCATGTGTACACATGAGAATATACCAACGTCAACCTCAGTACTCTGTATTAGGGGGGAGGAGAGGTGGGGGGATCCAAGTGCTGTGTGCATGTATGTTATGGTCAACCTGAATTTCACTGTGATATGGGACTATAATGCACCAATAAAAGCACAAAATATGTTAATATTAGTTTACATTAATTAATACTAAAATATCAATGTATGTATAATTTTAATACATTTTTAAACCAGTGTGAATAGAAATGCTGCCCCCAATTTAGAATCAAGATGATTCAACCATAAGCAATTTTCTGGAGCACATGTGTCCCAGCGTAACTCCATGCACACTGGCAAGGGAAGGTTGGAGCTGGGCCACACTGGAAGAGTGCAGAGAAGCCCTTGCTCTGGCTCCTGTCAAGTGATATGCGAGTGTGTAATGAAATTGCTTTCTTTAGGGGGATGAACAGAACAATTATTTATTTGAATGGTGTCATCAAAGGCATTTCAATGATCACACAGAACTGAGCTTCCTTGGTAGTAAGGGAACCCACCTGGGAAAGTAACTCCATCACTAGTCAGAAGTCACAAGCAGGATGATAGCTGAACCACTGGGAGGCATATCGCTTTCAGTTCTAATCTCATAAACTATTATAATCATGCAATTATAAATTCCAGGGATTTGAAGGTAGGACACAATATTAAATATATGATTACTGACTTGGCTGGCAAGAATGGTACAGAGAGGCAGAGAAAAAGAGTTTCCACTCAGTGTATATGTGTAGGAGCCGTGTGTGCATTGTATGTGTAGTTTCTGAGTGATTTACTTTTCTAAATATTAAGTGTCTGCATATACCTGATGCCTAATGATCATTAAGTGACAGAAGGGAAGGTCAGAGGAAGCCTGCTGAGATGCAAGGGCTCTTTCATGAGCCTGGGACCTGTGTCACCACACATGGATTTAATGCTCTGCCAGCAACACCTTGAAATTGTTAATAATTGTTGAACAAGGGACCTACATTTTTACTGTGCACTAGGCGGGCCCCCCACCCTCAAATTATGTAGCTGGTCCTGATGGGCTTAAAATCTAGTGTGGATGGTAGACTGTTTGAGGAGGAAATAGAAGCCTGTGGCCTGCTCGGGAGACTTACTGGTAAGCCGGGTGGTCCTGGGTCCCCTCTGTCTCCCTGCAAAGATAACAATATATTGTTTTAAAAGAGCAACACCATTTTCCTAAAGCATAAATGATGCAAAAATTGAAAGACACACAGGAATTATGTGGACTAGGCTAAGTGTAGCGTGTTCAATTTTTCTGTGTTGAGAAGACCACGGCAGCGGGGCTGCCTGCAGGTGATTATCCTCCTCCACCCGTAGGTCCTGAATGCTGCTACTCAGTGGGGGCCAGAGAAAGATTGCTGGGTCATGACAATGTACAATTATGAGGATTGTCTTTCAGTTTTTAATTATTCTGAATTCTCAATGCAGTGGCCCGTTTCTTCACAGTTTACCTGTCTCTGGTCTAATGGCCACGCCTGGCCTTGCTCCTTTACCACCCTAGAGTGGATGTAGGGGACTCATGGTAGAGTTTCTCACACTTGCCTCTGTCCAGATACAATGCTTTGACTCTGCACTGAGACTAAATCTACTTTAAAGGATGAATATGTGTATATTCTCTTGGATATAGGCTCTTTTTAAAATATAAATTATGCATAAGATAAATTTTAATATTTTAACCCTTTGGGGTGTACAGTTATTTCTGTGGAATTGAGTACATTCACGTTGTTATTCAACCATGACTACCATCAATCTCCACAACTTTTTAATCTTCCCCAGTGGGAACCCTGTACTCATTAAGTATTAACCCCCCAATGACTCCCTCCCCAGTCCCTGGCAACCGCCATTCTACTTTCTGTCTCTGTGAATTTGATGACTCTGGGAACATCATATAAGTAGAATCATGCAACATTTGTCCCTTTTTGACTGGCTTAACTTGAGGGAATCAAGCTTCATCCATATTGCTGTATGTGTCAGGATTTTCTTCTTTTTTAAAGCTGAGTACTATTCCTTTGTATGACTATACCCACATCTACTCATTTGTTTGTCTATTCATCTTGATAGACAAACAAATGATATATACACTCAGGCAACTTCCACTTTTTAGCTATTGTGAATAAGCCCACTATGAACATGGGTATACAAATATCTGTTCCCATCTCTGATTTCAGTCCTTTTGGGTTATATACACAGAAGTGAAATCGCTGGATCATATAGTAATCTTGAGTTTAATTTGTTGAAAAATTGCCATATTGTTTTCTACAGCAGCTATGCTATTTTACATTCCCACCAGCAATACACAAGAGGTCGAACTCTCCACATAATTGCCAGCACTAGTTAGTTTTGGTTTGGGGTTTGTATTATAGCCATCCAAATGGGTATGAAGTGAATACAGCCTCTTAAGAAGTATTGTTTCTCAAAGGTAATTGACCAACAGACCATTTTTTAAACGATCTTCTGCTTCTCCTCAAGATGAGGAATTTCTATACCCATCTCCCCTTCTACCTCACTTGCTTTGTATTGCCATAATTACAAAAGAAGAAAAACTTCACCATAACTAATTATGCACAATATCTTATAATTTACAATGTGCTACAGTTTAAACTGTTATAACAGGTCATCATAACAATGCTAAGACGAAGGCAGGGTAGGTGTTATTTTAATTTTCTTTGATAAAGAAGGAAAATGAGGTTCCGTGAGGTTGAGCAAGCTTCTTCAAGGCACAAGAGTAAGTAAGAGTCAGTCAGTCCTTTCAATACACCACTGGGGCTTCTAGGATGGTACTGTCTTACCTAAGGATAACATATCACTTAAGCTATAGGCAAAATGATAGTTCTTGCTGTTCTGTGCCTGAACGGGCACAGAAGCTACAAATAAATACTGTGAGTTCACAAAAGGGTTCACCACCCAGGTATGCCCACTTCAGGTGGCCCAAAACTTAATAGTCTAATAAAAGCAATCTAGGATCAGTTTTATATAATGGTTATACAATATTCTTCCTTTAAGAGAAATGACCAGAACATGGTCTATATAAACCATCATATGACCTAGCTATACCACCCCTTGGTATTACTCCAAAAGAATTAAAGTTAGAATATTATGGCAATAAATGTATACTCATGTTTGTAGCATCACAATTCACAATAGCCAAATTATGGAACCAACCTAGGTGTCTGTTAATAGAAGAATGGATAAAGAAACTGTGGTATATACAGACAACGAAATTTTACTCAGCCATAAAAAAGAACAAAATGATGTTATTTGCAGGAAAATAGATGGAACTAGAGAATATTGTGCTGAGGTCACCCAGTCTCAGAAAGTCAAGGGCTGTATGCGTCCTCTCATATGTGGACATTAAAGAGAAAGTAGGAAACATAAGGCACTTTCATGTGGAGAGAGGCCAGTATAATAGTGGAAGGTGTTTAGAGGAGGGATTTGGGGAGGAGAAAAAGGAGGATTGTGGAAGGAAACAGTTCAAATAATCTATGACAATATACAAAGGTATTACTACAAATTTCAGTAACGTGCAGGGAAGGAAAATGGGGGAGCAAAGGGGGATGCAGAAGGAAACACACCAAGGGCTACGTGCATGTGCGTTTGTATCACATTGAACCTCACCTTGACCATATAATTGCAATGCACTAATAAAAGCATGTTCTAGAAAAAGAAATGGCCACATGTCTTGAGAATATGCTGTATTTTTCCTCCTGATTTATCATTTCTACAGCTCTCCCTCTACTTATCCATGGCTGCTCTTATTACAGAGATGAGGTGGCCACTCAAGAGCTTTTTTCTGAGTGTTCATACATCACTTCTTGCCAAAAATGCAGTTGTATTAAATTTATCAAGGATAGTGCTAGAAAGTTTTCATAATCTTCAAGTTCAGTAGTGGTGACTTTCATTATACTGGATGACAAGTATTGACATTAGAGTCTTTTAACTACAAATCAATCAGCAGTGTTCAGCTGGGGGTGATTTTTATCCAGGGGACATTTGGTAGTGTCTGGAGATGTGATGGGTGTGGACAGATGGGGAGGGAGACGTTACCTGCACCTGGTGGAGAGAGGCCAGAGGCCGGGCACACTGCTCAACATCCTACAATGCTCAGGACACCCCTTCAACACTTGACGATCTGGCCCAAAACACCAATAGTGACAAAGATGAGAAACCCTAAAATAAATGTGCCTTTGCAATTCCAAATGGGTAGGAGGTACTGGAATTTTACAGCCATAGCAGGTAAGACCAGTACATTCACATAAGAAGAATGGTGCCATCTCAGAGTGTCAGGACAGTGACAAAAATCAGTGTATTCAGTGACACTTCACAGGAAATGCCTGTTGACATGTTGCCTGCATGATCCACCTACTTGGAAAAAGATTTTTCAAATCCACCATGATCCCTAATACTTACCTGAATACCTTTAATGGCACCTAAAATGAACACTGAATTTCCTTTTTCTCCTTTCTCCCCAGGAAGACCCTGAAAATAAAATATTCACTTAAGAGGGGAAAAAAAGCTCATTACCATTTAAATATTTTCTTTTGTACATGAAATATTACTCACCAATAAAATTGCCATTATAATCATTTCACTAGTAGATTTATTATCTTCATTATTATTATCATCCTAAGGTTCTCATATACATTTATTCAATATTCAGTTAGTATCTGTTAAAGAATCCCCTAAGACAGACTAATTACTCATCAGGAAGATTGCATTTTTCTTCATGATATAATGCGTAGGCATTATTCTTTAAAAATACCCAATTTCAGCTGGGTATGGTGGCACATGCGTGTAATCACAGCTACCCAGAAGGCCAAGGGAGGAGGAACACAAGTTCAAGGCCAGCTGGGGCAACTTAGCAAGACCCGGTCTCAAAAAAAAGGAGGGGGATGGTTGGCTGTGGATATAGCTCAGTGGTAAAATGCCTGATCAATCCCCAGTACCAAAGGCAAAAAAAAAAAAATCCCAATTTTGCCATTTTAATTTATGCACTAGAAAAGGTAAAAAAAAGTATTGATTTTTACTCATTTCAGTATTTGTATTTAAAGTAGAGATTATATATTCTACATAAGACAAACTTTAAGAAACTAATACCATTTTCCTGTTGGAAGGTTTTTGTATATAGTTGCTAGTTTACTTAAGGTTTTTTTTTTTGTGGTACCTGGGATTGAACGCAGGGGCGTTCTACCTCCGCACTACGCCCTCGGCCCTATTATTTTTATACTTTATTTTGAAACCGGGTCTCATGAAGTTGTGGAGGGCCTCACTAAGGAGAGAGAGATAGAGAGACAGGGAGAGACAGGGAGAGAGAGAGAACTTAAGGTATTTTTTAAATGAACAAAATACCTCAATATATTGCCTTCCCACCCACAAGGCTTTTCTATGTAACATCTTAACATCCTACTTAATATCTTAACTTGACTGCCACATGAAAATTCTACCATTTTCATATATCAGGCTCCTACAAAGGACATACAAATTTCAAAGTTGGCTCCACTTACAAGAGTGCCTGGCTTTGCTTCTAAGGGGAAATGCTCAAGGGTTTTGTGGTTAGTGACATCAACAGTTTACTTGAGGGTTCAGATTCACCTACACAGTGCCATTGGCCTTGGACGGTTCTGATCTGCATGAATCCAGTCCCATAGTAAATTCAAGTAACACGAATCCTCCATCAACATGGTCCAAACTTCAGTTACCATGGTAACTGAAATTAGTGGAGTAACTGCACACAGTACAAACCTCACTGCTAGCTCTTCAGTCTGCAAATCACCGCATGAGCAACAGGTGCGCATCATGATCACGTCACTTCTTTCAAAGCCTGTCTGTGACTGGTCTCTGCACATCTATTCTTCTGAGCGCGTACACACAAACATACACACACACACACACACACACACACACACACACACACCAGCCAAGTATGTAGATGTGTTGCCTTTTTATCTCCCAGTTATAAACCCAAATGATGTTTGACCAAAAAAAAAAAAAAAGAAAAAAGGATAGATGAATTAGGGAATTGGCCAACAGAGATGAAAGCGAAGAGAACAGCCATGTTAGGAGGGACATTCAAATAGCTTGTCAGTGAAATAAGAGAACAAACAGCTGGCTGGGAATGTGGGCACTGCTGTGATCTGGGAGACTCCACATGAAGCCCGAGGAAGACAGAAAAAACAAACTCATCGACATAGAAGAGGAAAGAGGTTTTGCTGAAAGGAAGATGTCTCGGAGGAGGTGACACGGGCAAAAACTTCCCATTCAAGGGATTTTAATATGAGGTGTTTTGCAACACTGAAAACTGGTCCAAACTTAGAAAGGAGTATGACATTGGCAAGGCATAGAAAATATATTCACATGGTATCATAAATGATGGGTTCAAGCACCGTTCAAACCACTCTTGATATATTTTTAGAAAGGCATGAAACACTTTGATTCTCAATGTTTCAAATTACAATTACTAAGTAAATATTAGTTTTATTTTTCATTTCTCTCTATATTTGTAAGTGACAATAAGAGAGTTTTTAGGGTTTTAACACAACATTTTAAAGGTCACAGAACAATTAGCATTTTTTCTTGTCAGTTGATAAAGTTGCATTGTGTGGTTTTAGACATTTAGATGGCTAATGTCACATACTGTACAAAGTGAGGTCTGCCTGTATATCGGATGAGGCAAGGGGAAGAAAGATGTTTTGCCAGAAAACCACTGTGACACACCTTGGTATTGTGGTCGGTACTACGTGCTGTGTTAAAGCTACAGGGAACCCCCCAGCTCACTTGAATGTCACGTCACACTACAGCAGAAGGAGGTTTGGTCCGATTTGAAGAGCTCAAGAAATGTGCATTCCACAGACTGCACTTGAATCTGCATTCAAATGGCTGAGTTGAAGAGCAAAGTGTAGCTCAGAGTCTGAACAACCGAAAGATGGCTGTGGCTTCTACATGGTACCACAGGAAAGAAATGAGCATGAAATTTCCTTTGAGTTCTTGAGGATCTAGAGCAAGACAAAGACTCATGAAGAGAAAATGGAGGACTCTGGTGGTGATAAGAAAACATTTTAGAAGGGATTTGAGAAATGACATTTAATTAGGGAAGAGGAAAGGCTGCAAAACAGTCACAGAAAATCAATTTTGAAAGGCCAAGTTATCTTGGATCTTTATTTAAATAAGAAAAAGAAAGAAAGAGAGAGAAGCAATATAAGGGCTAGAGAATGGATAAGGTATAGAGAGAAAGGGAATATAAGGAAGTAGCCCTTGCTGAAGTTATCTTTAAATAACAGCCCAAATTTTTAAAGAAAAAAAGAAACCAAGAGTAATAAAGTTGCCCTCAAGAGGTGGATATTGTCCACTGTTTCTGGACACCCATTCTTGACCCTTTCTAATGTATCTTCTTGCATTACACAGGCTACAAAGATAAAAGGTACATTTCCCAGACCCCTTTGCATCTGGATGTGAACAAGTTCCACCTAGGAGATGTGGAAGGCAGAAGCAAGGGAGAGAGCCTCTTTCTGGTCTGCTGTGGCTGCCAACCAGACATGTAGAAGTCTGTTTGCTGTTGTCTGTACGTGGGGGCCAGAGGCAGTGTTTAGTGCATGAGCAGCTCCATGACTCTTGATCTCAAAGCGTAAGCCCTGAAATCAGTAGCCCCTGTTGCCCTTGAGTTCACTCCTCCAACTGTTATGATACGTGCAAATTCCCTGTATTAAAACCCTTTCTGTTTGACACACATAGAGGGCTTTATCTGTTTGCAATGGACCCTGAATTACCAACACATAAATGTTGCCAACTGGCATCTCAGCTCCCCTTTCCTTATTATCCATTCTTTGTACAGCAGCCAAAGACATCTTAATGAAACATCAATCAGCCAGGCATGGTGGCACATGCCTGTAATTCCAGTATTTGGGAGGCTGAGACAGCAGGATAGAAGGTTAAAGGCCAGCCTCAGCAACTTAGCTGGACCCTGTTTCAAAATAAAAAGAGCTGGGGGTGTAGCTTGGAGGTAAAATGCCCCTAGGTTCAATTCCCAGCACCAAAATTATATATATAAAATCTTGTTTGCTTCTTAAAAACCATTCAGTGCCTTCTCGTGGCACAGAAAAGAAAACATAGTGTCCTTCCATAGTCAGCAGGGCCCCACCTGTTCTAATCTGGCCCTCCTCTCTATCCCCATCCCTCCACAGACCCCTATTTCTTCCCCATGCTCCAGGCACACTTGCCCTAACTGTCTCTGGAAAGTACCAATCCTGTTCCTACCATGGGGCCTTGTCACTTAAGATTCCTATGAGGCTGAGCCATGGGTGTCTTACTGGGGGGCCTCCCGGGCCAGGAGCTCCTCTTTCCCCTGGAAAACCTGGATCACCTCTTGAGCCATTGTAGCCATCCGTGCCAGGTTTGCCTCTGGATCCAGGAGGCCCTGGGTGACCCTGAAGAAAGCAAAATTGAAAGTGAAGGGCTTTGCAAGAATACCATAACACAGAGGTTATGCAATATGGACCCCATGTTAGAACAGCTGTGACTCACGGTTTACTTGTTTAATTTTGTGTGACATCCATCCCCACCTAGAAATTCTGTAGCATAGTAAAACTAAAAATAAAAAATGTGTAATACATACAAACTTAAATTAATTTAGTTTGGAGTATTCTGGAAGATTTGGGGGGCAACTGACCTTAACATCCTTAGACTATAATGAATTGTAAAGCCCCTCAAATACCTCTTCCTCCTTCCCTCTGATTTTCATATTAGAAATGAGACTCTTAAGCCCTCTTCCAATATTAGAACTCATGAGAAAATAAAATGTTTATTATGAGCACACACTTATTTCCAGAAACATTGTCCTTGATTTGGCAAGAGTATCTAGTTCCTATTTTGGAATGTTTTCTCTAGTCTGAAAATCTTGCTCTTCAAGTGAAATGTTTTGGATGTGGGGTTATTGTGCAAAATTGAAATGCAAGCACCTTTCCCTGAACTAAGATGAAAAAATAAAAAATAACATTGACCAATATGTATACTTTTCAACATGTGGTTTGAAAGGTCCTGGGGAATGTTTCTCTCCTCTTTAAAAAAATGTAGAAAATTTAGGGATACTTACAGGAATACCATCCAAACCTGGAAATCCAGGAACACCAGTTGGACCCTAGAATCCCAGAAAATAAAACAAAGACATAAAAATTACTAAATCATTAGATTAACAAGTTGATTTTCTTGAAAATACAAATAATTAACTCATTTAAAAACACTTAGCAGTCATGTCACTTGTTTTTACATTGATGAGTTTATTTTTTTATTGTTTTTTTTCTCGAAGTGCTGGGAATTAGAACCCAGGGCCCTGAACATGTTAGTCAAGGGCCCAACCATTGAGCTACAGCCCCAACCCTACACGGATGAGTTTAAATGCCAATGTTCAAGAATCAACTTTTTATACTTTTTCATGTGTATTTAGGAGGGCAACTTGGTAGTACCAGGTCAAATAAAATGGTCAACACACTGTAAGTCAGAAATTCAACTTCTCAGAATCTTTTCTAGAGCAACAATTTCTTAAATGTGAACAACAGCAACTTACAGGATTATTTTTGCCCAACAGCTTTGCACAAAGCTGGGATAGAATCTCAAATTTTCATCAGCAAGCTAGGCACAGTGGTGCACACCTGCAATTCCAATACTTGGGAGGCTGAGATAGAAGGATTGCAGGTTTGAACAACTTAGTGAGACTCTGTTTCAAAATAAAAAATAAAAAGGGCTGGGGATTATGGCTCAGTGGTAGAATTTCCCTGGGTTCAATCCCCAGTACCACATACACGAAAAATGTTTTCATCAGTTAGAAAATAAAATAGTAGTTTTACCTGCACTGTGTCATATTATGCAGTGTTATTAAATGAATAAGTTCAATCTATATAAATTAACATAGAATAATCTTTAAGACATAGTGCTGAGTGAAAAAGAAAGGTTTGGCATGATACACAATATAATATCATTAAAGTTTTTAAAAAGCCACCAAACTACTCCTCAGTGATACACACTTAATGTATTTTAAGTGCACATGTTATGATCAGATACAGAATGCCTCCTCCTGAAGAGCTCAGGGTTGATATAGTTAAGCCAGGAGGGTTGTAATCTCATCAATAGAGAAATCTGTCTGGGTGGTAACCTAGGCTGGTGGGGTGTGGCTGGAGCAGGTGGGTCCCTGGGGATGTGGCCTTAGATATTGTGCTTATGGCTCTGAATCCCTTGCTTGTTTGCTGTCTTGCTTCCAGCCTCTGTGATGTGAGGAGCAGAGCCTTGCGCTTATTCTCTCTCTCTCTCTCTCTCGCTCTCGCTCTCTCTCTCTCTCTCTAGCTCTCGCTCTCTCTCGCTCTCTCACTCTCTCTCTCTCTCTTGCTCTCTCGTGCTCTCGCTCTCTCTCTACTTCCCACCACCATACTCTGAGCTCCAGATGCCGGCCTCACATGGATCAAACCCAGAACCTCCAAAAAACTGTGAGCAAATAAACCTTCCTTCCTCTCAGCTGTGTGGTCAGTCGTCTTGGATTATATCTGTGAGAATGCTGCTGAGACGGCACAAAACAAGTCTGGAAGGGCAGGCTCCTCTGGAAAGGTTTGAGGATGAGGACTGACTGTCATGAGGTGTTGACACTCAGCTTATTACAAGGTTCCAGGATGCACTGCTTGTGGTTGTAAACGCTCTGCACATCAGTCTGGGGAGAGCTTCATGGGAGCCTTTCTCTGAAGAATCTGCTCACCTTGTCTCCTTTCTCCCCCGCAGCTCCGGGAAGGCCACTGTCACCTCTCAGTCCTTTCTCTCCTGGAATCCCAGTGGGGCCGGGGGCTCCCAGGGGCCCTATTGGACCCTGTGGTCCTGGTGGTCCTGGTTGGCCCTGAGAAAGAAGGGGGCAAGAAATGATTTTTAAGGAGTCTCTTCTATCACGATACATAGTCACTCCAGTCTACAGAAGACTGGGAATTAAGAATTTGAGCCAATCCTGGTAAGAGAAACATAAATGATTGATTCTGTAGAACCATGAGAATCCATGACATTGCTTTTTTCAATCTGAATTTAAGCCGTATTGTAAGTTTGCATTACTGCATGTGTATACGTGTGCGCACATGGAAACGTGTATATATACAGATGCTAGTTCTTTTACTACGTTCATTCTGTCATTTGCATTTATAGATCTTGGGCTGTTAATGAGCATGGAATTAAATGATCAAAGGGACACAAAGAAAGAGTGAGGGGAAACTGCCAGATCTTGTGTTAACTTTGAATAGCTGATGGCTTGACGTCTTGGGATGGTACCCTTACATTAGATAGAGGAGGCCTTATGATGAGCCGATTACAACAAGGCTGTCGCCAGTATGTGATGACTTGCCTGCATGGCGCCTGCTCTGTGGTCTCCAGTGCGTCCAGTGGTGTTATCAGACACATCACAGAGCACATGTTATATCTCATTACAATTTGATCACGCTCCCAGTATTCATTAGAAGCCAGGCTGCAAGTTTTTGTGCATCTTAATTTTTTTCCAAAGATTTAAGGAAAATCATTTTATACCCCTCCACCAAGAACAACATGATCATTACATTCAATGAGCCAGTAAGTCTTGATACGTGGACAGATACACTTGATGAATTTCAGGAGATATGTGCTCAGATCAGACCTCTAAAACTTATGGGGCAAATTCAGGACTGACCCTTGGGCCTGTGGGGCCCTGAACAAAATATTTCCTGCAGAGTGCCATCTATATCAAACTTCAAGTCACCCCAAATCAGTGTGTCAGCTCCATCCAATCTGGCTGCTCCATCTCATGTGATCTCATGAAGGAAATATCACGTGCTGGTGCCTGGGAATGTTCTGCTAACCAGCCACTCTCCAGAAACCAGGGCCCGGCCAGGAGCACAGCCTGTAAGCATGAATGCCAAAGCACCTCACGGGTCAGCCCCGCACTGGAGAGCGCCCCATGGGAATCAGCAGTAACAGACCCACTGGGGCCTGGTCCACACTGCAGGGACCACCTTACATGGTGTTTTGGCCGGGGCCAGGCCCAGACATGCAGATGGAGATGGGGTGCAGCCCAGAGGGCTGGGGTCTGGGGCAGGAGCCTCATAGCAGTAATACAAGAACATTTACCACAATACTATTTGTAATAGCAGGGGAAACTGGAAGTCCCGTGAAAATCCACAAAAGTGAACTGAGTGAATCAATTACAGTGCATTTCACACAGTGGAATGCAGATGGCCTCTCCCACCTGGTGCCTCAGAAGCATCAAGGAGGACAAGGAGGCACAGGTGAGGGACAGAGAATGACCCAGGGAGGGAGGGTAGCCAAGAGAGGATGGTACCCAGCAGTCACCACTATGGACAACGGGAGCTGAGCCCTGAGGGGACCCAAGAGTCAGTGTAGAGTGCACATCTCCCAGTTACACTGTGAGTATTAGGGTGATACCCTGGGGTATTAGGTAGGACCACTGATGGTAGGGAGAGATGCCTATGGGGTTTAAAAAAATCCTAGACAAAAAGATGCAGACATGGGCAGTAAATTCCATGATGCATGAGCACGGAAGCCACGGTTTCAAGGAGGATGTGTAGGCATTGATGGCGTTTGCAAGCAGCCATTGAAGAAAGCAGTGCCGATCTGTGTGGGCTGACACAGAATGTCCTCATGATGCTCATGAGGAAGAAACGGAGTTGTTGAGGGCCCAGCCCCACACTTGCTAGCTGTGTGGCCTCAGGTACGTTTCTTAACCTCACTCGTCTCTGCGGCTTCATCTGTCAGTGGCTTATGGCCAGAAAAAGAACAATACATGTAGACTTGTTTAACAGGGTGCCCATCATAATACATGCTATCATTATTATTATTATTAGGTATCATTATTATAAGTGGATCATTGTTAAATAAGGAAGATGAAATCCCAGTACTTTGGGAGGCGGAGACCGGAGGATCTGGGTTCGCAGCCAGCCTCAGCTCTCTCTCTCTCTCTCTCTCTCTCTCTCTCTCTCTCTACCTAGTGAGGCCCTCCGCAACTTTGTGAGACCCGGTTTCAAAATAAAGTATAAAAAATAGGGCCGGGGGTGTGGCGCGGAGGTAGAATGCCCCTGGGTTCAATCCCCAGTACCGCAAAAAAAAAAAAAAGGAAGATGAGCCACACTATGTCGTATGATCTACCCACAGAGAAAAATAAGGACAGACATTTTGCCTAACTATGTGTTTATAAATGAATACTTCTAGAAGGATGTATGAGAAATGGCAGGAGCGAGAGATGCAAGCCAGGGCAATTTCACGTTATATGTTGTGTGCTTCTCACAATCAGCAACTGGGACCTTTACAATAACCACTAATTACCATTTCTCTTTCACCATCAAACCACTGACTGAACAGACACTACAGTCTTTAGCATCTGCCTTAATTCCACAAATCACAATTGCACTTCATGCATAGCTTCCCTTTCCTCTGCACTTTCACATCCTCATGATAGTGGCTACTATGTATTGACTATTCATAAAAATACTAAAGACTTAGAATTTTATTAAAAACTTTTTTTTAGTTGGTGTCTCACTTGTTGCCCAGGCTGGTCTCAAACTCCTGAACTCAAGCGATCCTCCCACCTCAGGCTCCTCAGTAGCTGCTACAGCTATGCTCCACCATGCCTGGCTTAAAGCTTAGAATTTTAAAGAAAGCTTAAATATATAAGGATGTGTTACAAAAAAAAGACATCAATAAAATACAAAGTATAATTATATGGGCACAAACCATTTGGGGGCATTGTTGAGGGCAGATCCATTTACAATGGATATTGTATAAATTCTAAACTAAGAATAATAATGACTTTGGATGACCTTTTTTAACCTATGTTAATTAAACTTGCTTCTACTATCAATCTTACTTGGAGGTAAGATTAATTAACATACATTTATAAGCTCCCATTTTTTCTAAATATAAGGGTCAGGAAATAATTGCTTTTTCATTAAGTTCAGCAATTATCTTTTCATCTTGCATGTAATTTATACACAAACTCCCCACTTATCTTCTGTGAATGCAGTACTTTACAATTATGTATTATTTAGATACATAACAAAATGATGCTTCAGTATAAAAGGGTAACTGAGAAAGAGACAACCAATTAACTGGCTATAAATCTCGTTAATGTGTTTCGTCTTAGACAGGCAATCTTGAATCCAGAGAGCCATTGAAGCTTTTCAAAGGAAAAAAAAAAAAGAATGGAAATGTTTAACACAGTGGTAAGAATGATAAAACTTCATTTAGTATAGTACAGAAATGTGTCCTGACTTGAAAAAGTGCCATAAAAAACAATTTCAAGGAAAAGTAAAACGGGGAAGGGTATTTGCACTACAGAAGCACACCGACCCCCTTCCTTTCTTCCCCATCTCCTCCCTCCTTTCATGCATCCAGCCTGCCACCCCGACTCCCTGGCCATTTCTGAACAGCTCTGTTGTCTCACAGCTTTTGCACATGCTGTCCTGCCCCAGAAATGCCACCATCCCTGTCCTGGCTGACTATCTCTCAATACTCCCACTGAAAGAGTCCCCTGTCCTGCCCCTGCCCTTGAGGATTTGATGCCCCTCCAAGGTGCCAAGACAAGAACTCCTCTCACCTGTTACTATGATCTTCTCTTTACCCATGTGTCCCTCCCAACTACACACTTACTAGACCAGAAGCTCCTGGAGGGCAGAGCGCAGATGCCCAAGGTCATCATGATAAGAAAGGCAGGTATGTTACCTTCTGTTGCTATTCTGAAATGTCCGAGGCAGACTACTTCATAAACAAAAGAGGCTTATTTTGGCTCCTGGTTCTGGAAGTACAAGGTTCAAAAAGCATGGTACAGGCTCTGAAGGGTCCCCTGGGTCAAGTCATGATGAGAGTGTGTGTATATTTCTTCTCCTCCTTATTAAGTGTTATAGTTAGATATAGAATGTCCCCTAGAGAGCTCATTTATTAATATTCAGGGTTGATATAGTTAGATCATGAGAGTTGTAATCTCAGCAGTGGATGGATTTATCTGGGCGGTGGCCTGAGCTGGTAGGGTGTGGCTGGAGAAGGTGGGTCCCTGGGGGTGTGGCCTTGGGGATTATGTCTGGTTCCTCCTCCCCCCTCTCTTTCTCTTGCCTTCAGTTTCCATGGTGCAAGGAGCAAAGCCTTGTGTTCTCCCTCTCTCTGCTTCCCACCACCATGCCCTGAGATCCACGGTCCCCAGCCTCACATGGACTGAACCCTGAAACTGTGAGCTAATAAATCTTCCTTCCTGTAAGTTATGTGATCAGGTCTTTGGATTATAGTGGTGAAAATGCTGACAAATTCATAAAGCCACCAGGTTCAGTGATGGGGGCTCTACCCTAATGCCCTAATCTAATCTAATGACTCACAGAGGCCCTGCCTCTGAATACCACGGTAGGTTTAAGTTTCCACCCTCTTAATACCTATTAATGGAAGAGTGTGGGGATTAAACTCCTGCATGAGTTTCGGGGTAGAAGCCAAATTCAAATCATAACAGTAGAGAACAATAAATGCTTAATAAAACAAGGTGAGCCCTGCCCCTACCCCAAGGAAGGGTATGTCGCTGAACCGCCAACCCAAGAACACAGGCTTACAGCAGTTTTGCAAAATGGCGAGGGTTCCGTAGGAAGCGTGCAGAGCTCAGCTCCACACCGTGAGCAGTGATTCTGTCAGCAGAGCCTGCAGCTTCCCGTTGTTGAGATGCAATGTAAACGCCATTCTGCCTTTGGCTCTGCCATATTAAATAGCAAGCACCACCCCAACTTTGCAAGTGGAAAACCCAATATAAAACACAGAATGTGTGATGATGTGTAGTCAGAGCTTGATCGCTAACAAGTTGTTAGCTAAGGTGACTCCATATTGTTACGCGCACTGACCCCGACCTGGCCCTAAAACAGGGAAGTTGGCCATGGAAAAATCAAACCAGGATGTTGGCAGGGTAATGGGTAACAACATTGTGTTGCATTGTCATTGCTAACAGCATATGTTCTCACTTTTGTACACTCGCTCGTTATGCTTGCTTGCTCCACTGCAGGAAATAACTGTTGAGACCGCTGCCATGGGAACCTGCTATGGGAAACCAAACTATACACCCCTGGCTTGGGGCTCTCCTGTATATAAGGAGGGCTCTGAGACAGTTGGGCACTGCTCTTGGGTCTTATGCTCTGTGCAGTCCCAGTCGGCTGGTAAATAAAGGCTCTCAATTAACACCTTTGGTGTTCTGATTGGTCTTGATTGGGACGCTACCTCACAACAAATGTCTCCTCTTTTAAGGCTGTGAAGATGTTGTGATTTTATGTTTAGTGTGGTTTCTTCCTATTATTAGGTATTTTGTTATATGATAAATTTTTTTAAAGAAATGCATTAAACCTTGGATAACAGGGCTACATCCGTCAGAAGGCTGTTCACAAAAACTTCCAAACATGTTTTTGACATACTAGTTCATCAGTCCACTCAGTTTGAGTGAATAATTTATCCATGGCAAGGTAGAGAGTAATTCTATTTTTGTTAAATTATTTCGTATCAAAATGGGAGGTCAGTAAAAAGGTATGCTTACAAGTAAATATTTAGGATTACCTATTTATAAGGCTATACTAAAATTAATTGCAAAGTAAATAAGTATAAATAACAGGCCCATAAAAGACATTTTTTTACAACTAGAGAATCATTAATTACAGGAACTTTGCATCATTTTAAGAACTCTTGTGTATGTGTGTGTGTAGTACTGGGGATTGAACCCAGGGACGTTCTACCTCTGAGCTACACCCCCAGCCCTATTTCCTTTTTAAGTAAGAAACAGGGTCTCACTAAGTTGCTGAGGGTCTTGCTAAGTTGCTGAGGCTGGCCTTGAACCTGCTTGAACCTGTGATCCTCCTATGTCAGTTTCCCAAGTCCTGGGATGACAGGAGTGAGTCACCATGCCTGACTTAAAATCTTTTTTTAAAGAAATATTGCATCCATTTCTAATCCTTACCTTCCACCCACCACCACCAACATAATATAAAACATGTTGCTGTGCCTGACTCTGTCCAGAAAACAGAAAAGCTCCCAGCTGATGGCAGACTTTCAGAGGTAATATCCCCAGTTTGTTGTTTTGATGGTGGTGGGTTTCTTTGTTTTGGTTTCATTTTTGGCTACTGTGTACACAAAATTGCCTCTGTGGCTCATGACTTTCAGTGTGAGACAGCGAAGTCACTGAATTCAGAAACAACAATTGACAATTGTCTGGACAGCTGGGAGACTGGGGCATGTGTGGGAAGCCACCAGGTCTCTCTCTGTCTTTCTACTCAGAGGCCAAGCTGACTCGGACCCGCTCCTGGCATCTCCCCCCAGCAGCAGTAGCTCCTGGGCCAGCTTACAAATAAAGGGTGAAGGAGACCCAACTGACACAAAATCCTCCTGCCTCTTCCCTCAGGGGCCAGGGAATTCCTTTAGGAGTTGGTCCCTGGTTAACTAAGTCAGGAAACATCGCACATGCAGGGCCAAGACCAAATTACTTTTATTTCACAAGTTAGTTAGAAGGAAACAAAAAATAAGAGAATATACTTTTAAAAAATAAATCTTCAAATCAGGCATTTTGGCTGTCACTGATCAGCTTGCCCTACCCCAGGACCAGACCCTGCAAGATGCGCCCCAAATCGAAGAATTCCATTGTCATTTGTCAGTATGAAGATTGGGGGAAATAGGTCCAAATAGACATGTACAAATATATACACAACCACACGTCTTCATGCTCTTTCCCAGCCAGAAGTTGATCAATATAAATAACATAAATGAATGAACCAATAAATAGGAAGGATGCTTTCATTACACCAACTACACAGGATTTTCCAAATCACCCTTGGACTCTAAGACTATGACATTGGCTATCAGAAGTGTCACAGAGGGGAAGGACTGTGTTTATTATGCATAGTTATGTGGCCACCACCCTCCATACCTCATTTAATGCAACAGCAACAATGGACATTTTGATAAGATTTATTCTGCTAGGCCGGGCGTGGTGGCGCACGCTTGTAATCCCAGTACTTTGGGAGGCGGAGACCGGAGGATCCGGGTTCACGGCCAGCCTCAGCTCTCTCTCTCTCTCTACCTAGTGAGGCCCTCTGCAACTTCGTAAGACCCGGTTTCAAAATAAAGTATAAAAAAATAGGGCCGGGGGTGTAGCGCGGAGGTAGAACGCCCCTGGGTTCAATCCCCGGTACCGCAAAAAAAAAAAAAAAGAGAGATTTATTCTGCTTATCCAAGAGCAAGGGAGAGCTTTACATCTTCTAAGATCATCTTCAATTTCTTTCTTTAGTGTTTTATAATTTTTATTGTAGAGGTCTTTTACCTTCTTCGTTAGATTCATTCCTAGGTATTTTATTGGGTTTTTTTTTTTTTGAGACTATTGTGAATGGAATTGTTTTCTGGATTTCTTTTTCAGTGGATTCATGATTGGCATATAGAAAAGCTACTGATTTTTTTTAGATTGATTTTGTATCCCACTATTTTCCTGAATTTGTTAATTGGTTTTAGAAGTCTTTTGGTCAAAATTTTTGGGTCTTCTAAATATAGGATCATGTCATCTGCAAATAGAGATAATTTCAGTTTTTCTTTTCCTGTTTGAATTCCTTTGATAGCTTTCTCTTGCCTTATCACTCTGGCAAGAGTCTCGAGGACTATATTGAAAACCAATGATGATAGTGGGCATCCTTGTCTTGTTCCTGATTTTAAAGGGAATTCCCGCAGTTTTTCTCTGTTCAATATGATGTTGGCTTTGGGTTTATTGTATGTTGCCTTAATGATATTGATCTACCTCATCTTTAAAAAAATTGAATCTGGAGATGTTCTATGTTCCTTTATAAAGTTTCTTTAGGAAACAATAGCAATAATTAAATTGATTGAAGATCTCTATTTTGTGGTTCTAGCGCCATCCTTTCTTTCCAGCTGTTCTCTAGACATTTTCTTCCACTCTGAATTCACACTCACATGTCAAAGTGAAGCTCATTCCTCCCCGCGAGTCACCCACCTGCCCCTCCCTGTCCCTGCAGATGGCCACTCTGCTCTTCCCATCCCAGCGCATGTTTGGGCTCGCCCTCTCCCCCTCACTAGCCATGCTCCTCCCATGACCAGGTCTCTCCTGTCTTGTCTTGAGTTAACTGTCACGTGTCTCTTTCATCCCACCGTGGTAACCCTGGGTCATGGTCCTGCCATCTCTAGCACAGGTCACCCCAGCGCCAGCCGCCTCGCTCGACCCCAGTCTTCTCCCCACACATCTGCCAGCTCATCTTCTTTAGCCCTCCCTTTCCTCTGTCACCAAGTCATCCACACCTCCAGTGGGCACTGTCTCCCTCCCAGCACCCAGCCAGTCCAGCCCGTGGCTTCCACACACCCTCTGTGTCAGCTGCCCCCGCTCAATGGGGGCAACAGCAGCCTTCCTACCTTCCTCCTGCCAAACACATGGCGATGACCACAGCACCCGTCATGACCGCTGCCAGGCGCCGAGCACTGACTGTTCTGGGCTGACACAGTGCACTACGCTCTTCTCACGGATCCTTACGGCCATAGGAAGCAGAAAGGCATCCCTGTACCTGCTCCTCACTCCCCAAGGAGGGGGCCGAGCCTCAGAGAGATGAAGCAAGTGGCCAGAGACCCCGCAGCTAACACCAGGGAGGCGGAGACTCGAACCCAGATCTTCCAGCCTCAAGGGTTCTGCCTCTCCATCTACCCCAGTCCTCACCAATCCCTCCTCCAGACTCTCATGTCTACCCTGAGCAGACTCTGCACACGCTTTCATTATTGTTTTGCACATACTGCTTCGTATCTGCTCAAGATGGTGTCTTCTAGAAAGCTTTTTGAGGCCAGAGATCCACGCACATTTTAATTTCCATCCCAGCTCCTTGGCCACTGTCTTGCACAACACAAATTCTAAACATATACTCACACATTGATTAATTGATTATCACTTCTATAATTAGAATTTTCAAAGCAACATTATTTGAGTGTATCTCTATGCTCCCCTAATTATTCTTATCCTTAATCTTATTATATTATTCCCTTACTTTTAATTATTCTCTCAACACTGAATTGTAATTCAATGAGAAAACCACTAGGTGTCACTACAACATCACTTAAACCCTCAAACAGGACTCAATGTGCTGTGTCTTTTTATATATACTTCTATTGGTGCACTGTAATTACACATCGTAGTGAGATTCAAAGTGTTACATAAATACACACATACATCACTTGGTCTATTTTCCTCCATATTCCAACACGCTTCCTATTCCTCCCTCCCCATACATGTGAGCGAGATTTGTAGCAATTCCTTCATGTATGGACATAACCTTATTTGAATTGTTCCCTTCTTCAAGCCTGTGTAAGTCCTCTTGACAATGCTTCCAGGGTCCTCCCCTACAACTGGAAAAAGGGTCACTGGATCTCAGAAAGAGTTATAAAATGAATAATAAAAAGGCCTTACTCTAAGAGTAGATAGTCCAAGAAGACTGGGCTGCAGTGGCAGATATTTTCTTACACCTTAAACTGATCTTACTTGGTAACAACAGGCTCGGGATAAATCGATCAATTTAGCCTGGAGTGACACTAAGGATTTTTAGCTGTGCTCTCAGGCGGCAGTGTGGTGCAGTGGGAAGAACCCTGTGCTAAGAACCGGAAGATGCAGCTTTGCCACTGAACAAGGTCCCCCTTGGGCCAGGTCCCCAGCTAATGGTTTGGCCATTTTGGACCATGGTGGTAGCAACAGCCTGGCCTTGTGCTCCTTCTGTGGGAACCAAAGAAGGCTGTCTGCAGCTCCGGTAAGCTCCTGCCCAGCCTTAGTCCAGGGGACTCCCCTTCGTCTCCACTGGTTTCTGTCCCTTGTGTTCTCCTGAAGGAAGGAGGCTCCTCCTCTTCCTGGTTTGGGGGCACCCCTGGCGCTCCTCAGTGAGGCCCTGGACTCTTCTCACTTTCTCTTGGGAAAACATCCATTTGCACCGGGCCCACTACATACAAATGAGCCCTCTATCCCCTGTCCTAGCCCAGACATCCAACTGACTTCAGGCTCTGTAAGTCAAAAACTGAACTCGCGATCACCCCTCAAATGTGCTCCCCAGCCAAATACCACTGTCCGCACAGCTGCTTACACACATACCTAGGAGTTCTGCACATTTCCAACTACACACCCCAAGAGCCCATGTGAGTCTCCCTCTCACTGCAATCACACCTGCCTCCCAATATCCCTGACCCCACCCACCTCCATGCTCACCTCTTGCCGAGGCACCCCAACCTCCCCCGGGGTGGTTGCAATGGCCTCCTAATGGGCTTCTCCTAATATTACCCCCACCCCGCCCCAGCTAGGCTCTCCAAACAGCAGCCTGTGCCCCTATACAACTTCAGGATGCTTCTTCCCTCCTAATTACACAGGATGACCTGTGTCAACTGCATCTCAGGCCAGTCGTTCCCCTTCCTACTGTGACCAAACCCTGCTCTGGCCGTCTTTCAATCGCCCAAACACACCAGCCACTCTCCTCACTTCAGGGCCCAAACGGAGACAGTTCTCTTTGTCCAAACACTTCGTAGGAGTTGAACCATGAACACAAAAAGATAGGCATGTCCTTGTCCCAATCCCCAGAGCCTGTGGCTATTGCCTGAGGTGCATAGAGTGGGATAAAGGATGTTGAGAGGATGTGTTTACCCTGTATTGTCCAGTGGTCCTTCAATGCCATTCTATATATCCATCAAAGAAGGACGCCCAGTGAGATTCAATACAGACACAAAGAGGAGAAGCTGATGTCAAGACAGAGGTGGAAATTGGAGACATGCAACCAGGAACTGAGGAAGGCCAAGCACTGCCAAGAGCCGCCAGAAGTGGGAAGGGGCAAGAATAGATTGTCCCCTGGAGCCTTTGGAGAGGGCCTGGCAGTGCCCAAACCTTGCTTTGGATGCCTGGCCTCTGGGACTGGTTGAAGTCTAAATCTCGGTTGCAGTAAGCCACCAAGGATATGCTAATTTGTTGCAGAAGCCACAGGAATTAATGCAACAACTCCTCCAGGTCTGGCCGGGTGACCTCTATTCCATCAGGACCAAGTTCAAGGGTCATCCCCCAGCGCCCTGTGGCCGCCACCCCGTAGACATGCTGCCTTGCAAAACCAAGGAAGGACACCAAATGATCCGCCCAGGGAGGGATGAAGGACCTTGGTCTCTTCTTTTCCCTGATGCCCCCCACGCACTTGGCACAGTGCGTGGCACTCACTGGACACCCAGAAGTCATAGCTGGGGCAGGAGTCTGGTCTGTCTCTCCTCCTGGGCTCTGAGCTCCAGGCCGCAGGGACTTTCTTCTTTATCACAGGGACTTGTGACCTCATCGGCTGCCTGGCCCATGGCAAGTGCTCCATGGCTAAAAAGTCTTACTAGTTGTAGTTAAGATTGTAGAACAGACAAGTGAAACGAATATGGGGACATAGCTGTTTGCCTGTGGATTTCTTGGCAAATTATTGAAAATGGTATTCGAAAAAAGACATTTGCTTTTCTTTCCTAAGACCTTTATAATGCCCCACTCTTGCTAACTTGGTCAGATGTTACCCTTGCACTAGAGAGAAAGCAGTAGACTTACTGTTTCCCATTTTCCTACACGGAATATTTTCCCCAAATGTGCCATACCTGTGGGTGCACAAGTATTGCTCGCCCTCATTTCTCTCCTTGAAGTTTTCCTGACCTTTTTTCTCTGGAATTCAGCGTGGCCCCAGATTTGCAGAGCTCAGCCCCTGGCCTGGCCTGGGTTCACAAGGGTGGCAGAGTTGGGCCATCGGTACTGTAGATTTGAACCCCAAGGAAAAGACCAACAGCCCTGCTGCAAACCACTGGCAGTCAAATGGGGTGACTGGCCTGGGCAGATGTGCCGAAACCTACCTTCAGACCCAAGCCACAATGAGGATTCCCAGGGGAGGTCTTCTTATATTAGCTCTACATGTATGCTTAGCCTGATGGAAACTATATAATGCATTCTACATTGGAGGAAGCAAATACAAGCTGGTTCTCACTCCTTTCACACACACAAATGCTAGATGTCAAGAGAGACTTGTCAGCATACAGAAAGTGATATTTGAGCCGGGCATGGTGGCACACGTTTGCAATCCCAGTACTTGGGAGGCTGAGACGGGAGGATCTGGTTCGCAGCCAGCCTCAGCTACTTAGTGAGGCCCTCTGCAACTTAGTGAGAACCTGTTTCAAAATAAAGAATAAAAAATAGGGCTGGGGGTGTAGCCCAGAGGTAAAATGCCCCTGGGTTCAATCCCCAGTATTGCAAAAAAAAGGAAGTGATGTTGGTTAGTTGGAGTTATTTTTCCATATAGTATCAGCTACCACTGCTGCTTCTAACACTGTGGCTATTAATAAGCCAAAGTATAAAATGATAGGCAGGGATCCTTCTTCTACCAGCCCTGGCATCCCAAGCCCTACTCAGATATACCTCCTCGAGCATCTACAGAGGAAATCCTAACCAAAGATTGATTCCTTTAACTCTTGCAAGTGTTCTTGTGTTCAAAAATCATGGTTACAGCCAGGCATGGGGGTGCATGCCTGTAATCCTAGCTACTCCGAAAGCTGAAGCAGGAGGATCTCAAGTTCAAGTCCAGCCTGGGCAGCTCAATGAGATTCTGCTCCAGAATAAATAAATAGGGCTGGAGGGTATAGCTCAGTGGTAGAGTGCTTGCCTAGCACGTGTGAGGCCCTGGGTTCAACCCCTAGAACTGAAACAACAACAACCATGGTTTTTGTTCCCACCAGGGAACACTTGAGAAAGTTAAACCAATGTTGTCACCTGGAAGCTGGTAAGTCAAATTCCACCAGGAAATGTGTTTGTTAGGCACTAGGTTTTAAAATAATTCAGAATTCGATGCTTTTTGTTTGTTTGTTTGGTTGGTTGGTTGGTGTGTGTGTGTGTGTGTGTGTGTGTGTGTGTGTGTGCGTGTGTGTGTGTGTGTGTGTGGTACTGGGGATTGAGCCCAGGGGCATTCTACCGCTGAGCTGGACTCCCAGCCCTACATTATTTTTTTTATTTTGAAACTGGGTCTCATTAAGTTGTGGACAGCCTCAATAAGTTGCTGAGGCTGGCAGTGAACCTACAATCCTCCTGTCTCAGTCTCCCAAGTACTGGAATTACAAGCATGTGCTACCGCGCCTGGCTAGAATTTGATGACTTTGTAAGACAAATGCATCAGGTAGCTCTGCAGGGTCCCCAAGGCCAATGGCCCCTTCCCAGGTCCCCTCCCCCACTCAGGTTGCCTGCTGTCCCCTAAAGGGCAGAGCGGGACACGGTGACCAGAGAATTTTCCAATGGTGACAAAATGAACCAGAGAGTTCTTAGAGGAAGAAGATGTGACAAGAACAAGAAAGCAAACCCAAAAAGAGGAGCAACAGGCGACAGGCCAGCTTTATGACTTGCAGGTGTCGCTGGATCCTGCTTTCGTCAGCACAGAACACAACTGACCTGTGTGGACTTTGGGACACAGAAACGATTACCCTGACCCACCTATCAGGTTGCAGTCAGAGAGCGTCCTAGAACACAGCTGTGTGCGTGATAAAGAGACGTGGTTTTAGGACTTGGTGTGCAAGGAACTTAGTGATATAAACAATATTAGCAATAATTAAAATTCCCCAAGTAAATTCCATTTTTATCACAGAACACAGGCTCTCGAACGTATAAGGGATGAGCGAATGAGATTGCAGGAAAAATACTTATACAGTGCATATTTTAGTGATTTAAAATTCCCAATGGAAAGAGTGACTCAGTACTGTTTGATTTGGGGTTTCAACACCCCCCCCAAATAAGAGAGTCCTTTTGTTTTAAGCCATTTAACCTCCTGGCATGACAAACTACCACATCACAACGTCCTCTTGATTTCACAGTTGCTTAACACCCTTAATGGCAAACAGTAGGAATCTAGAATAAACTGTAGAAACTATCTTTATTATCATCCAATCTCAAAAGCAGCTCTTTTAAAAGGCTTCACCCTCGTTCATAAGGACACGGCACCATACAAGAAGGCAACCACTAAATACATAGAGCTTCCTCCCTTGAAACCAATGAGAATAAGTTAAAATCCTTCCCAATTCCACCTCATTCACTTCTTTACACAGGGATGAAAACAAAGTTTCAGGAAATGCAAGGGCAGAGTCACAAATCATGTTGGAAACCAATAAAGTAGCTGCTGTAGCCAGGTATGGTGGTGCACACCTGTAACCCCAGTACCTGGGAAGCTGAGACAGGAGGATCTCAGGTTTCAGGTCAGCCTCAGCAACTTAGCAAGGCCCTCAGCAAGTTAGTGAGACTCAAAATAAAAAATAAAATAGTGTTGGGGGTGTAGCTCAGAGGTAGAATGCCCCTCGGTTCAACCCCCAGTACCAAAAAAAAAAAAAAAAGAAGAGCTCTGTCCATGTATGTTAATGTCATATTGACATTCATTCTGATGTGAGACTACAATGCACCAATGAAAGCACATAAAAAAGGCTAAAAAAAAAAGAATAGCTGCTGTATGTGAGTAGCCACGCCCCCATCACAGAACCACGGGATGTTAGGAGGGACATGGCCAGCCTTCTGATTTAGCCTCTTTTCAAAAATAATTTTACTAGTGCATTGCAGTTAGACATGATGGTGCGGTTCAGTGTGATACAAACATACACGGCTCTTGGTATATTTTCTTCCACATCCCACCCATTCCCTCTCCTTCCTCCCTGTGAAATTGGTAGTAACCTCTTAATTTCTAAGTCTGTCCTCTTAATTTCCCAGGTGGGGGCTCTGAACCTGAAAAAGGTCAAGGGGTGAGTGCCAGTCTCCAATCCTTAGCCTGGAGCTCCTTCCAGGATGCCTCTGTGCCTTGAAAAGCCCTGAGTGTGACACTGGTCATGGTTGTCCTGCCACTCAAAGCGCTCATTCTCTGCTGGGCATGGTGGCGCACACCTGTAATGCCAGTACTTGGGAAGCATTACAGGTTTGCAGGTTCGCGGCCATCCTTAGCAATGTAGCGAGACTCTCAGTAACATAGTGAGACCCTGTTTCAACATGAAAAATAAAAAGAGCTGGAGGTGTAGCTTGGAGGTAGAATGTCTCTGGGTTCAATCTCCAGTACAACAAATAATGATAATGATAATAATAATAATAATAATAGATAAATAAACAAAGCACTCATTCTTGGGAGGTTGCTCACTTCATAGCAGGCTTCCATTCTAGTGTGTGGGAGAAAGAATGTGCCCCCCTTCTCTAGGAAACAGCAGGAGCCCCTACAGATCCCCTGCATGGTAGTCTGGCCACTGCGCGGGCTCCCAAATCCTGTCCAGGCTGGAGTCTATCTTTTAATCTATTGACTTATGTGTATAAACTCCCTACTAAGTGATGTCGGCTGTGATCATCTCAGAGCAGTGCAACAAAGTGAACCCCGTTCCCACAGCGGGCAGTGAAGGTGGGCGGCTGGGGTTCCTAGAGTGGCCACGTGGGTCAGGGGTGGGATAACCATCGTACATGGCTTTCACAACCACCTTTGAGGAGCGCGTGCTTGCCGCCTAATCGCAAGGGCAGGCGCAGCCACACTCGGGCCCGGCCAAGGCTACAAGGGCAGGCAGGAATTGGCGGAAGAGACGAGGCACATAGGCCGGGACGAGCAGGAGGCCTCCTGCTCCTGTGCTGAGCTCCGGGAAGGCAGGGCAGGAAAGGTGGCGGTGGGGTGGAAGAGGGAGGCGTTCAGAACAGTGTAGAGAAGCAGGGATGCTTGGAACATCGGCCAGAGAGAGCGAGCAGCACAGAGGAGGCACCTGGAGAGAGTCGGCGGGGCAGTGATGTGATGATAGACAAAAAGACAAGTCCAGACCAGACTGACGGCCTCGTGGGCACGTTGATGGGGCTGAACTTGATTCTAGGCATGGAGGGAGCCCACCCTTGGTTCTCTGCCTGACTGTACCACGAATGGGCTGTGCAGCCCCAGGGAGAGACCTCTATAGCCTCTGGGATTCTGGGTATTCCTGTGTGTGTGTGTGTGTGTGTGTATGTGTGTGTGTGTGGTGTGCACACGTGCACGTATTAGGGATGGAACCCAGGGCAGTTCTACCTCTGCGCTACTTCCCCCAGTCCCATTTTATTTTTAATTTTGAAACAGGATCTCACTAAGTTACCATGAGCTGGCCTCGAACCTTGGATCCTCCTGTCTCAGCCTCCCAAGTACTAGGATCACAGTCGTGCACCACCATGCCTGGCAGGGGATTCCTACTTTTGTAACCCACTTTGAGCTGCTCCTGCAGCCCCAGAGGCTGGCTGGCTGCTGAGGACCTAGAGGGCCCTCCTCCCAAACCATCCCCCCAGTTGTGCAGAGGCCATGCTCCCCCATTCTCCACTGGAAAACATCATCTGCACCTGCAGCCTAGCGGGGAGAACCATCCGTCTCAGGAAGGGTAGAAGCTTCCTGCTGCACCCACAGCCTTCCCTGACCCCCCAGAGTCAGAGACACACTCACAGCAGAGGGTGCAGCTCAGCACTGAGCCTTCGTCAACCATAGACTGTGTGGAACACGCAGTGTTCTCTCTACACAAGCACCGGCTTGTGATGGTTTAACAGCCCAAGGAAATAGGAGGAGAAGGAGCAACGGTGTAAATACGAGGAAGCCGCAGCTTGGCTCCATTAAAGCGCCCACCTGAGTCCACAGAGTTACCTGAGCCCAGGTGTCGGAATCTTGGTGCAATCGATCATCTTTCCATGATTGTGGAGCGAGGGGAGGGGCAGCCAGACACCTGGGTGTGATTCCTGGCTCCGCCACACACTCACAAATTAATTACAACTCCGGAACTCAGGCTCCTTGTGTTGTCAGATGGAACTCATAATCACAGCCGCCTCCCAGAGCTGTTGCGGGTGAGGACAGGGCTTCGCCACCTCTGCACTCTTGCAGGTTTGGGCTGGATTGGTCTCCGGTGTGGGGGCTGGGCTGTGCATTGCAAGCTGTGGCACTGTGGGGCATCCCTGGTCTCTCCCCAGGAGACACCAGGAGCACCCCGTCACCCAGTGTGACGACTAAGAAATGTCTTCACAATGCCCAGTGTCGGGGGTAGGCATGTTACCGTCAGCTGAGAACCACTGAATTAGAGGAACTGAGATGTCTAAAAAGGCACGGGGTACAGCTGCCAAAACAGCGTTAGTTAGCCTCCTTTAAATCAGAGGACCCTCGGGCATGGTAGTCCACACCTGTAATCCCAGTACTTGGGAGGCTGAGACAGGAGAATCACAAGTTCGAGGACAGCCTCAGCAAGTAATGAGACTCTTATCAACCTAGTGAGACTCTGTTTCAAAATAAAAAATAAAATCGGACTGGGGGTCTAGCTCAGAGGTAGATTGAACCCTGAGTTCAATCCCCAGTACCACAAAAAAAAAAAAAAAAACAAAGGACCCACCAAGCTGCCTCTGTCAAAGCAATGTCTCCTCTTTGTCTTCTGGTTTCCTCCAAATCTATTCTGCTTGGGCCTCAGGCCCAGAGATCTTAAAATTTAGATGCATTGAGTTGGATTTGGTTTTTGTTTTGTTTCTGTTTGTTTGCATGTCCACAATCTTGGTGTGTCTGTATTATCAACCTCACCCAAAAGGCAGGCTTTTTGTACAAAATTTGCACATTTGCATGGAAAAGCTAAAGCACTTCTTACGTTGCTAGTTTTTAGGGTTCTAATTTTGTTTCCTTGCAGCTTTAGTTTTTCATCTTTTTGTTTTGTTTTGTTTTGTTTTGTTTTGTACTATGGATTGAACCCAGGAGCTACACCCCCAGGCCTATTTTATTATTTTATTTTGAGACAGGTTCTCCCTAAGTTGCTGAAACTGGCCTCAAACCTGCGATCCTCCTGTCTCAGCCTCCCAAGTACTGGGATTTTAGGTATGTACCAGCATGCCTGGCTTCCATTTTTAAATTATATAGTACAAGTGGCTTGACAAAGCTCAAGATACATTCTGAGGACCAAAATTTTGATGCATTGACAAAAAGAAGCAATTTAGGCATAAGGAAGTTTACTGTCATTTTACACTCAATAAGGCAGTGGCTTATATTAAACCAGCTCAGCAAAGGAGCCCCAAACAAACTGCACACCTACTGTGTGCTGCAAAAGTAATGAGATGGGAGAAATATTTGGTGCCTTGTCTCAGGAAGGTAATGTTCTTCAGTAAAGACTGACCTTTACTGAATTGTGTTTTTGAATGTCAGGCACAGGCAGCCCTGTGGGATTGCTGTGGGTGCTGTTTTATGGACTGAATGTCTGTGTCCTCACAACACACATACGTTGACACCCTAACCCTCAGTGTGACAGTCTTAGAAGAGGGGGTCTCTGGGGAGTAGTTTAGTCATCAGAGTGGAGTCACATCAATGGGACTTGTGCTCTTATAAAAGGACCCCAGAGAGCTCTCTCTGCCGTGTGAGGACATGGTGAAAAGACAGTCACCTGTAAAGCAGGAAGAGAGCTCTCAGGAGACACTGGACCCGCCAGCACCGTGAACCCGGCTTTCCCAGCCTCCAGAGCTGCGCAGAATAGGTTTCTGTTGTTTAAGGCCCCTGGTCTATGGTGTTTTGTTTCAGCAGCCTGAATTGATGAAGACCTGTCTCCAAAGAATCAGTCAGCTGATTCAAAAATGGTCCAAAGCTTCTGAAATGCACTCCTCTTTTCTTTTAATAAGGTTGTGAGAGTGTTTATTAAATATATTTTAATTTTAATTGACACATAATTATACATATTTAGGAGGGACATAGTGATGTTTTAATGCATGTATATGAAAATCATGAGAGTATTTTTTTTTTTGCAGTACTGGGGATTGAACCCAGAGGCATTCTACCTCCGAGCTACACCCCCAGCCCTATTTCTTTTTTATTCTTTATTTTGAAACAGGTTCTCACTATGTTGTGGAGGGCCTCACTAAGTAGCTAAGGCTGGCTGCAAACCCGGATCCTCTAGTTTCAGCCTCCCAAGTACTGGGATTATAAGCATGCACCACCACGCCGGCCATGAGAGTATTTTTATTCAAAGAGTTGTATTCTTTAAGAGTTCAACAGGATGGACTGCCAACTGCTGCTGTCAGAACACAGGGGAGATGTTCATGAAAGTTCAAGAAACCTGACAGACAGTGACCAAGAAGGTCCCTGTGCTTTGCAGAACTGGTAGCAGCAGGATCATCAAGAGCACTGTTCTGGGTGAAGCTAAACACTAAGCTGGTCTGTGCTTCGGTCTCCTGCATTGCAAAGTAAGTATGATCAAGAAGGTTGTTGCTGGTGGGATCATAAATTAGAACAACTACTATGGAGATCAGTATGGAGGTTCCTCAGAAGACTAGGAATGGAACCACCATATGACCACTCCTTGGCATTTATCCAAAAGAATTAAAGTCAGCATACTATAGCAATACACGCATACCCATGTTTATAGCAGCACAATTCACAACAGCCAAATTATGGAACCAACCTAGGTATCTGTCAACAGATGAGTGAATAAAGAAAATAAGTGTGTGTGTGTGTGTGTGTGGGTGTGTGTATACACACTATGTACATTGTGTATACACACACTCACACACACACACACACACACACACACACACACACACACACCATTTTACTCATCTATAAAGAAGAATGAAACTATGGCATTTGCTGGTAAACGAACCGCACTGGAGAACATCATGCTAAATGAGATAAGCCAGACTCAGCAAGTCGAGAGTCATATGTTTTCTCTCATAGGTAGAAGCTAGAGAGAAAAAAGAAAAGAAAGGGGACCTCATGAAAATTAGGAGAGAGACAAGTTCCGTAGAGGAAGAAGACCAGGGGAGGGATGAGGGAGGGGGAAGGGGGTATAGAGAATGAAGTAGACAAAATTATGTTATGTATATAAATGAATATATCACAAAGGATCACACTATTATGTGATCTTTTTTAATTATGCAAACATTTTTTAAAATTTTTAAAGGTTGTAGGAAGAGTCAATGATCCAAAGTATTTTGAGCACATAGAAGAGTGCCCGACAAATAACAATCATGCGATAAATGTAGTTCCGGCTTTGACTGGAACACTGTTCCACAGGTTTCCATAGGTGCTAGCCATAAAAGAGTCTGCTGGTCAAATATCTGGAAAGATTACTTTTTCAAAAGTTAAAGTTATTTTCCCTCATTGCAGTACTTCTCGGAGTCTTTCAAACACGGATACGCAACACAAATGTTGAGATGAGCCAGTATGCACCGTGGGATAGCAGGACCAGTTAAACCATGGGATGAACCATCGCTGCCAGAGTGAGCTCCAGGTTGACACACAGCCTAAGGTAGTTGCAATGGTTTATCAGGACGTGGAGGACTTTGGTAGTAACAGACGTAAACATTACTGACTACCAAAACATGCTCCGGATCTGAGTGGACTTAATAAATATTCATAATATTTATGCAATTCAGGCATGCTGCCCATGTCGGTTTTGACATCACTTACCCGAGACCCCTTCTCAGGGAAGCACTGGCAAACAGAGCAATCTCTTCCTCCACAAGGACCGATGTATTTCTTTCCACTCTGGAAAGTGAAGCAGCTTGTTTAATATACCATCCTCTTCACTTGAATACATAAAACAAAACATACATATTGGTTTGCTTAACTCATGAGAATCCCACAGTGGACATTTACTATTGAATTCATGGGAAGCAACAAATAATACTGATATATAAAAAGGCACAGCACCTACACTGTGGTTTAACAGTGAGGAGGGTTGATTATAGGAGCAAGAAACTTCCAGTACTGAGGACCCTGGAGAAGAAAAAAAAAATACCTTCTTCTGAAGTCACTTTGCTTCTGCCAGAATCTCCTAGTTCCTCTCCCAGTAAGACTGAAGAAGTTTTGAACAATCTTAGAGTGCAGCCTGTGCAATTAGGCAAACCATACTTATGAAACCAAGAGCCGGGCGTGGTGGCGCACGCTTGTAATCCTAGTACTTGGGAGGCGGAGACCGGAGGATCCGGGTTCGCGGCCAGCCTCAGCTAGTTAGTGAGGTCCTCCACAACTTTGTGAGACCCGGTTTCAAAATAAAGTATAAAAAATAGGGCCGGGAGTGTAGCTTGGAGGTAGAATGCCCCTGGGTTCAATCCCCAGAACCGCAAAAAAAAAAAAAAAAAGAAACCAAGCCTCGTTTACCTGAAAAGCATGGGTTTTTCAAGACCACCTTGCTTGGCCTCCCAGGGCGGCTGGGTGTCTCTCTCCCCCTCACCGAGCCCTTGCTAGGACAATTCTCTACTGCAGCCTGTGCTTCAGGTTAAAATTGTTCTTCCTGCAATGCACTGATTCCAAGGTGGCTCCTTTAACGTGTCCCTCCACCACAAAGCTCCTGGACCTGAATAATTTGGGCTTCTTCCCCACTATTAGTTGATTTCTTCAACACTCTCTTTAGAGAGTCAGTACACACACACACACACACACACACACACACACACCCTTTGGGAAGAATCATCACTTTGTTCTCATAATCCTCCTCATCTGGATTCAGAGTCATCAGCTACTTGGACACAAAAGTGTAGTCCCAGATAAGGAACTATTTCCGTAAGCGGGGCCCCTGTGGTGGACAGCGCCTCCATGCACCTGCATTCCTTCACAGGCTGGTGCTGGGGTGGAGGGGAGCGAGAGGTGGTGCAGGCCCCCGGCGGTGGTCAAGGCAGCTGAGGGAGGGGCAGAACTTCTAGAGGGCAGCAGAGACAAAGGTGGCTGACTCCATGAGCTTGCCTAGTCCAGCCCGCACTGCACTGCAGCGTGCATGTGGTGATTGCACATTTCCATAATTAATAGATCTTCTTAAACTTAAGGCTGTAAACTTAAGCCTTACTGTAGAATGGGAAAACATAAAACTGCCAAGCCAAAATTTACAGTTCTGATGGAAGACATATACATACACATATACATACAAACATCACTATGTGGAATACATAAAACATGTATGTGTGCATATGAACACACATATGCATGCACATGCACATACACATGTATGTAAATATGTATATATACATGAGAGGGAAAGGAGTCTCTCCATCAAGTTTTTTTTTTCTAATCACACAATTTAGAATTCTTTGGGGGAGTAAAACAAGCCCAGACAGAATCCAAAAGAAAGCTGGGCGTGGTGGCACACGCTTGTAATCCCAGTACTTGGGAGGCTGAGACTGGAGGATTGTGGGTTCGCGGCCAGCCTCAGCTACTTAGTGAGGCCCTCCGCAACTTAGTGAGACCCTGTTTCCAAATAAAGAATAAAAAATAGGGCTGGGGGTGTAGCTCAGAGGTAGAATGTCCCTGGGTTCAATCCCCAGTACCACAAAAAAAAAAAAATCCAAAAGAAAATATCTTTAAGCATTAATAAAAAAGACATCTTTATAAACAAAATTCTCATGAGCCACTGAAAGTATGTGTAAGAATTTGAAGCTTCACAAAAGCAAAGCAATTGGATAATTTAAGTTAAAAATGCATTTGAAGCTTTAGAAATATATGCTTCTTAAGTTCTGAGTAACACTGTTATCTACAAGTTCAAAATCCTGATAAGATTAAAAAAAAGTAAATACCCCGGGCCAGGCCGGGTCATCGAGAAAGCACTCCAGCAGCTGGTATGAGCACTTGGGTTCATTTAAGGTTGGGATTCATTACTATGTGTTCACCAAGATATCAAAATAACCAGAGGAAAAAGAAGTTCAGTTGATTAGATGGCTTGATAATAAAGGCAGGCTTGTGGTTTATTTATTTATTTTTACTTATTTTTGGCAAGCCTCACTGAGATGTTTGTAGCAAAATTACATTTCAAGGAAGACTCTGTTTAAAGTACATCCGCAGATACTAATAAAGAAATACCCCAATCTGCACTCAAAAGAGGGGAGTGAACTCAGAGATGAAGAGTCTGCACCTCAAAAAACAGATTGTCTAAATCCACTAGAACAGATAAAGACAGTATCTCAGGCAACTGAACATTCAACAATCATCAGCACTCACTGGGGACCCACTTACAACTCTCAAACACCAACGTGACTTCTTCAAAGGGAAAAACAGGAAGAGCCGCTCTGCTTGATTTTGGACATTTTGAAACAAATATTTGTTGCATAGAAAGTTCAAGAAGATGAGTAATTAATTTCTAGAAGACGAATCATCTGTCCTGCAGTTGTACCTCTATTTTCTTTGTTTTGTAATACAGGCAGAAGATAAGAAATTCAAACGTGGAAATGTGCAATTATTATATACGTGCTACAGTGAGGGAGGGACTAGGCAAGTTCATGGAGTCAACGAAAGAGTGTAACAGAAAAAGACATTTTCCCTCCCATCCTGGCCCAATTTCTATTCCCCAGAGGATCATTCTCTTTAAATTCCTTGTCTGGGCATTAACAAGCATTCTCTCTCTCTCTCTCTCTCTCTCTCTCTCTCTCTCTCTCTCTCACACACACACACACACACACACACGAACAATCGTACACACTCACACACACTTTCAGTGATTCTTGACCTGTTTTATTATTACACAAAAAGTGTATTGCTCAGTACTTTGCTGTTTTCACAGAATCACATGTCTTCAAAATCATTCCATCACACGAAGTACCATAACTTTAACCACTCCCTGTTGATGAACATAGGCCACTCCCTTCCTTAGCCACTGATCACTACCCTGCAAGCCATACTCTTGTGCATTCATCTTTGTGTACATCAGAATAAATGTGTATGATAAATCCTTAAAGGTGCGCTCCTGCATCCATAGGTCTGAGCACTTCCGATCCTGATGGGTGATGCTGAATTGCCTTCTGTGGACACTGCATCAGTTCTCACCTTTACCTGTAAAATCCAGTTATGGTTCAGCTGCTCCCTGTGTGAGATCTCTAAGCGTGTCTGTCTACCACAAGCAGTGGAAAGTCCAGGAGAGAGCAATCCTTAGCTCAGGAGTTATAATCACTTCCATGGACTATAAGGAGCCAAGGAAGTGAAACTTAGAACTCTGCAGACTTTTACCATAGAAAACAAAAGAATATAATGCAAAATAAACTTAGAAAAGTCGGGTAAGATAAGTAGAAGAAACACACACACGTGCCTATCACAGTGTGCTTCCATCCATCACGTCAGGTGATGCTCCCAAACGCACGTGAGCAAGTCTCACCATCCCCACTTAACACAGGAGAAAACGAGCCTCAGAGAAGTCACGAGAGGAATCCCAGCAGAGCCCGGAACCAAGGGCTCCCCCATCCTTGACCCAGGACTCTCTGCTCCCAGCTGATCGGCAAAGGAGAGTAGAAGGTGACTTTCTATCTGCATTAGAAAGAACCTCTGATAACCTGAGTCACCAAAATTGGATAGGGTGAGTTCATGCCAGGTCAGTTGTCTCAAGATCAGCCTGGGTTACAGACAGTCCATATGGGGATTTCCCAGAAACCTCAGAGATTGGATTTAATAACTTAGATTCTTTAGTGAGGGGGCAGAGGAAAGAGGGCTTATTACAGAATGTCCTAGGTTTATCTTTCTCCAGAGCTAGAATGTTCAAATTTAATCTGATATTTCTTGGTTTTATTTTGAAATGGCCCAACTACCTCTTGTCTGTCTCAAAAATAAGTATTTTAAAGAAAGGGTTATGTTCATTATACAATTGACACCTGCAATACTTAGTCAATTTCACAAATGTTCTTGACCACAAAATATTAAAAACACCTCTGTGCTTGTCTAGTCAAAAATCTCCATTTTGAGAAAACTGACAGTGATTTGATTAAAAGTATAACAAAAACCATATATCCAATGAAGTGAATTGTCAATGTGCAGTCAAGGCCAATTAATGTACTTACCCCATATACGTGTTGTATAGAAAAGAGAATAAGTACAAGGGGCCTACAGAGAAACAAAAATGTGGATTAGTTTAAACTGTTCATGTCATGTGAAACAGACTAAAATGAAAAAGAGTAAAGGAATTAATTCCAGAAAGCTGCTTTATATTTCTTTCTTTTTTTTTTTTTT